>JAKTXL010000033.1:105754-127744 GCA_030582535.1 Insectozyma bohioensis | reverse complement strand
AATAAATTATTAGGTTATTATTATCTTTCTAAGAGTTGCTAGTTTTATTTAAAGTTTAGAGTTAAATGAAATTATCAAATTTTAGAAAAAATTCAAAATATTTATAAGACTTTAAATATATATTTTTCTATTTAGATTCAAATTCAAAATTCAAAATTCTATCTTCTTTCCTCTTACTTTTTTTAATAATATATATATACTTTATCTTTTCTTTCTTAAATTTTCTTCAAAATTCCCATTAGTTATTCCCACGTTTATAATTTTGATTAATACTTTGATTAGTCATTATATCATTATCATTAGTATAAAGTTTTCTATTTGGATAATTTAAATTTAATCCTTCAAAACCATTTTCATTAATAATTCGATAAATAATGAATCAATTACACCTTGATAAACAGTTAATCTTAAATTGAATCTAAGGTTAATATAAACCTTGTAATAAATTTAAACATGATTTATTATTACCCCCCAATCATTTTATACCAATTAATCCAATTATTTGCATATATTTGTTGAGTCAATTGTTGTTGAAATATAGGATATTCAGAATATTTATTTAAATTTGGTATACCTAAACCTTCTATAATATTTTGAAATAGAACTAGTTTTATATTATTTATATCTATTTTAGCTTCTTCTCCTTTAAATATAGGTCTTAATGATAATAATACTTCGTAATTGACCTGAACTTGAGGTAATTAATGATATTAATACAACAATGAATTTTTGGAACAAAGTCAATCTACAGTTATTGAATTAATGAGTATATAAATCATTTGATTTAATAATTTGTTTTTTGACGGGGGGTAATAATAAATAGTTAATTCAAGTTATTATTATCTTCTAAGGTTTTATAGTTTTATTTAAAATTTAGAGTTAAATGAAATTATCAAATTTTAGAAAAAATTAAATTTTTGATTAGACTTTAAATATATATTTCTATTTAAATTTAAATTCAAATTCTTTCTTCTTTCTTCTTTCCTCTTTCTTCGTTTAATAATATATATATATCTTTATTTTTTCTTTCTTAAATTTTCTTTAAAATTCCCATTAGTTATTCTTTATAATTTTGGTTGATACTTTGATTAATCATTATACCATTATCATCAGTATAAATTTTTGATTTTAAATTTAATCCTTCAATAAACCTTGTAATAAATTTAAACATGATTTATTTTTAGCTCCAATCATTTTATACCAATTAATTAAATTATTTGAATAAATTTGTTGAGTCAATTGTTGTTGAAATATAGGATATTCAGAATATTTATTTAAATTTGGTATACCTAAACCTTCTATAATTCAGCTAATATAGATCCAACTGCCCATAAATCTATTGATGGTGTATCATGTCTTGAACCTAATAATAATAATTCAGGTGTTCTATACCATATTGTAAAAAATACTTTATCTCCAGTATATAAAGTTTGTAATGAATTATTAAATTTTCTTTCTAATACTAAATCTCCAATTTTAACTATTCCTTGTGATGTAACCATTATATTAGGTTTTCAATCTCTATATGTAAAATCCAATTTTTATGTTAAAATGTTGACCCCCATTTAATATTTGAGGTAAAAGTTGACAGAATAATAGATGATAAATGACTTCAAATCTATACCATTAATTTATAGTGACTTTCTATCATTTTTAATTAAATTCTAATAAATCTAAATCTGATTCTAGCATTATTGGATTATTATTGGATAAATGAAATAAAAACTGTAGGTTTTTAAAAGTGAT
The DNA here is from genome assembly GCA_030582535.1 of Insectozyma bohioensis. Taxonomy (NCBI): domain Eukaryota; kingdom Fungi; phylum Ascomycota; class Pichiomycetes; order Serinales; family Debaryomycetaceae; genus Insectozyma; species Insectozyma bohioensis. The sequence goes on along the minus strand of JAKTXL010000033.1, from coordinate 125,998 downwards.
AGATCACATTCAATTTTTTTACAACCGACCAAAAAATGAAAGAGAACGAAAAAAAACTAACACCAAACTTTTACCATACAGACAACCAACTATATAAATTACTAAAGGACATATAAAAACTTATAAGTTTGTTTCAGTTGTCTTTATGAAGCTAATAGTAATCGAGATAAAATATAGTTTTTATTAAAATCGCTTATTTAATTATATGTATTTTTATATAGATCATCTACTTTCATAATCTATTCAAAAAAGTGATAGATCATATTCATATGTTTTTTGCAACACCTCTAAATGAAAGAGAATAAAAGAGAAAATTTATTACAGTAATGAATCAACTAAATTTTGGACTAAATTTTATAAATAATTTAATATATATATTTTAAAAGATAACATGGAATATAGTTTTTAAATAATACCATTGCATCTAATCAAGGATCTAATAAAAATGTTCATATTGAGTAATATAACAATTTTCAATATTTGGAATTTCTATAGTTGATTTCAGACTAACTTCTAATCTAACAAGTTGAGTTAATGATTCTAAATTAGTATTTTTAAAAGATTTAAAATCTGGACCAATAATTTTAATAAACATTAAATTTTTTGGAAATTCGAAATTTTCAAAATTTTCTAAATTTGTTTCTATTAAATTTAATAAATATAAATTAGATGGTAAATTAAATTCAATTTTTTTATTAAAAAATTTTATACCTTCACCTTCTAAATATAATTTTTTTAAATTTATTGGTAATTTCCAATTTTTTGGAATATTTAATATATTTTCTTCTTCTTCACTTATTGAAATTTTTAATTCAATTATTGAATTTGGAATATTAATTTTTTCAAGATTTGGATAAATTTTAATTTGATCTTCATCTTCATAAAAATTATCAATTATTAATTTTTTAACATTTGGTATAATATTTGGTATATTTGAACTTTCTAATGTTAATGATTTTAATTTAGGTAAATTATCAAAATTATTAAAATTTGATTGTTGAATTCTAAGATTTTCTAACCAAATTGGTAAATTAAATTCTTCAATTGATTCTTCTAATGTATTAATTTCAAGAGTTTTCAAATTTTTCATTTGTGAAATTAATTTTTCTAAATTATTTAAAGAAATTGGTTTAATTTCACAAAATACAAATTTATTTAAATTATTTGGAATTTTTTCATCATCTTTAATATCTCTAATTATTTCAAGAACATCAACTTGTAATACTTCTAATGAATTAGGAAGATATTTAAATTTATCAATTTCAAAACCATAAATATGTAATATTTTCAAATTATTAAGTCTGGTTATATCAGTATCAATTTTCCAATACAGAAATTCAATAAATGTATTAGGTAAATCATTCAAATTCAAAAATTGTACATCATCATCATCTGGAAAATCCATGTCATTCTCATCTATAAAACATAAATATTTCCCTATTTTAAAATTATTATTTCTTACATATAAATAACTATTAAGATATTGATAAAGTTCATCAAATTCAAGTATAGATTTATGTAATATTGGTTCCGTTTTATATTTTGTTAATTCCCTATCATTATATTTATCAAATCTTATAATATTTGGTGTTAAATTATAAACATTAACAAAATCTATAAAACTCTTTAAAGTTTTAAATACAAAAGAATCAAATCCTTCTTTATATTCTTTAATATCATTATATTTATAACCACCATACCTTGGTAAACCATCATATTCTTTATAATCTTGAAAATAACTCCAAATTGGTGAATGTTCATATTTTTCAATTTCTTCGGCAACTTCTTTACTTATAAAAGCTTTATTGAAATTTGCATATTTACTATATTTTGGAATTAAAAGTTGATGAATAGTAGATGGTAAATAACTCCATATCATTTCCATTAATTCAGGAAAATTATTTAATTGATTTAATAAATCATATATGTTTATATCTGATTGAATCATGATTATTCTTATGAATTGTAGGATAAAGAAAGAAGGAATATTTTGAAAAGAACAAGTTGATATAAATCTGTAATATTCTATTCTATTTTTTTTGGAAATATGACGAGACGAAACTTTATTTTTTATTAATTTTGACACATGTTACATTGGAATAGTTATATCTGTAAATTGTTCAATATCTTATTATCTAATGATTCATAGTTAATTTAATTGATCTTTATTCAATCATAAATCTTTATATGATCTTGTTTAATTTAATAACTGTAGATACTTTTTGAATAATAATAATAATTGATAAATTTATTTTGTTTTCAGATGGTGATGAAAAGCCTCAATTGATTGTCAAAAATTAAATCGTGTCAAATTGTTAGAAACGCACGTTTTAACGTAGTAGATAACTAACTACTTTGACAATAAACATATTTATACTAATACATATTTCTATATAATTGGTTTAACTAAGTTATTAATTGTAAGTTGTCTTAATTGATTTTTAAAAAAGAACTTCAAATTATACTTGATTTTTAATTAATATGATTTTTAATGCAAATAATTCTGGTGAATATTTCTATTTGGTCCCAGCCGTGCCCTATTTTTTAGTTTATAAGAACATAATTTAATTCTTGATCATATAATGAATAGTAAATTCAATTAATAAATCAATCTAACCTCTCTATAGAACGGTTTTAATGAAAAAGATTCATATATAATAAATAATATTAGCAATGCAATAAATAAGGATGAGATGTTGGCCCTGTTGTGTTGTCCCGCGCTGACAGTACCTTGGCCCTACGCTATTTTGGCCCTACGCTATCTAGGCCCAACGATATATCTTACAATCAAAAATAAAGTTGAATGAATGAATACTACTAATCCAAAAGATTTAAAAATATTTTAATAGAAAAATAAATTAAAATTAAATTTAATAGTTAATTATATATTTCTCAAATTAAAAGAGAATGATTTATTGATCAAAAAATAGTTTGAAATACTAGATAGATAAATAAATTAAAAAAGGTTTTTGATACTTGATCAACCATATTTGTTTTTAAAAAAAAAATATATTAATTTCATCATAAGTTTAAATTTAAAAAATCTATTAAACTATTGTTCCTTTTGGGTAAAAACAAAGCCCAAACTTAAGCCCAAACTTAAACCCCCAAATCCAAATCCAAGCCCAAGTTCCAAAAACGTACTTCATTCCCGTTTATCAGTTGTATCGAACCATTTGATAGTATATACTCTCTTAATAAGATGTTACATAAAATATATATATTTTTTTTTTCAATTAATGGATATTTTATCAAATATAACAATTGCAAATTAAATTAAATTAAATTAAATTCTTTTAATCCATTATTATATAGAATAGAAAAGGCCGTATAGTTAAGAAAAAAAAGTAGAAAAGTAGAAAAATTAAAAATGGTACAAAAATAAAGTTGATGAAAAGTTAAAATTAAAATTAAAATTAAAATGATAACTCCGTGCTTAAATCCAGATTACCAAAAAAACTCTTTTTCTCCAATCTTATCTTGTCTTAACCATGTAAAGTCAACATATAATATATATATATATATATATATAATAATATTTATATTCAATCGATAATGTGATATTATGTTATGTGTTATCTTATTATTGTTGTTGTTAAATTTTTCAAGTGGTTATGGGTTATGGGTTATGTAATAATAATGTATATAGTAGTCATATGGCTGCAGTGTCACAAAGCAAAAGAAGATAATTACTGTCAAATTTTAATAACGACTTACGAAATCTACAAAAATTAAAATTAAAATTAAAATCTGCATTTGATAATTTTTTTGGGTTGTTGTTCGTAAATGACGTACATAATCTACATATATATATATATATATATATATGTATATATATAATTATAATTTACACTTACGTATTTGAAATCATTTCCTAATAATAATAAGAATGATTTTTAACCGATCTTTATTATTATAATGAATAAATTTTTTTGGGGGAAAGAAGAAAGATAAAATTAAAAACATTAAACAGTGTTCTTATTGTTAGAAAAGAATGGCTTCAATTTGTTTTTTTTTTTTTTACCTAATTTAAAATTTAGATTTAGATTTAGAGTTTTGTTTTTGTTAATTTTCTTTTAAATAATTTATCACAATGCCTTATGATTTTGATAATATTATGTATTTTATTTTGATTAATCTACAACTTCTTTATATATAATAGGGAAATAACTAGAAGGAAATAAATATAATGAAATGTTTGAGAATTAAATTAACTTTTTTGATTTTCTTAGTTTGGTTATGGAACTTACAATTAATTTAGTTTAATTAATTAAATTAATAATTGGGGATTTAATATATTTAGAAAAACCCACATTTATTATTATTTTATATATTACTTGGAGATATGAAGAGTTTATTAATAGATATAAAAATCTCCCTAAAATTTTCATATTCCAATATTAAATTAATTAAATTAATTTAATTTAATTTTTTTTTTACCCCCTGATACTGAATTACAATTTGAAACTTTTATAACTATATATATAATCATTGATAAAAAACCAAGAGAAATCAGAAAAAACTGAAAAATATAAAAGTAAAAAAAAAAAACAAAAAACAAAAAAAACATCTTATTAATTAAAATAGAATATTATAATGATTTATAATTTAATTCATGAATCAAAATATCCAGATCAAGTAGATATTGAATTAGAATTTGGTGTTGATAAAATATCAAATAATTTATATCGAGGTAAAAAACCATTAAATAAACCATCAAAAAAAGTTCGTGGTGTTTATGGTGGAAATTTAGCATGTCAAGCAATTATAGTTGCAATTGAATCATCACCACCAAATTTTAAACCTCATTCTTTCCATTCATATTTTATTAAACCTGCAAATGATTTAATTGTAATTGATTGGAAAATTGAAGAAATTTCAAATGGTAAAAATTTTATAAATAGATCTATAAAAGCTATACAAGAAAATTCAATTGTTTATATTTTACAAATTTCATTAACTTTAAAAAATTCAAAAAATGATTATATAAATAAATTTAAAAAAGAACCTTTTGAATTTCAAACTCCTCAACATGATTGGTTTAATAAATATAATATTGATGATTTACCAATATCTGGTGCAAATCCTTTAATTTTAGTTTATCATAAAATTATACCTGATTTAATTGATTTAAATTTAAATAAAAATGAAAATTTAATTAGTGCATCAGAAAGAAAATTATCTTATTATTTTAAATTAGGTATTAATAATTTATATGATAAATCAAATTTTCAAAATCAATTAATTAAATTAAGTAATAAAAATGAATATCAATTTGGTTTATTAGCTTTATTATCTGATACTATATTATTAACAAGATTATTAAGAATTTTAAGAATTGAAAAAATTGACCATAAACAACCTGTTCAATATTTAGGTGTAAGTTTAGATCATACAATGTATTTTCATGATGATGATATTGATGTAACTAAATGGTTAGGTTTAAGTTTTAAAGCAACTAGATTTAGTCATAATAGAGTATTATTAATTGGTGAAATTTATAATCATAAAGGTAATCATGTAGCTACTATTATTCAAGAAGGGTTGGTTATGTTAAATGGTTTAGAAGAAGGTGCTAGATTATAAAGAATGAATGAACAGGTTTTTTTTTTCATTAAAATTTTCTTGGGGGAATTATTTTTATATATTTATTGTTTTGTTTTTTGATTTTTTATATATTTAACTTTTTAAGATAAATATTTTCCAATTTTAATATGTGCTTACCATTACCAATTTTTTTTTTCTACTTTCTTTCCTTTTCTTTTCACTTTTCTGAATATTAACGGATAAATGAAATTAATTTATCCTGGCTAAGTTTTCATTTTGTTGGTGGTTTCTCTTTTCATTGTTAAAAGTTTAATTTTAAGAATATATAATATAATATAATATTTGGTACAAAAACGCATTTCAAATCAATTTTTTTTTTTTTTTGAACCTTGGTTATTATTTAATTTTTAACTTATCTAAGGAATTAAAGGAAAAGGATTTTTCATTTATATAACAATAACAATAATAATAACAATGCAAGTGGTTAAATTATATGCAAAATATATAATTAAAAAACCGTTGATAAAAACAAAAAAAAAATAAACTTCCTTGTTAGTAAGGTAGCGCACACAATTAAATTATTTCTTGATTGTAAAAAAAAAAAAAAAGTAAAGCCATCAATCAAAAAATTTAATCTGTCAAAATTTAAAACAATATCGTAATTAAAAAACAAATTATACAACAAAAATATAACAAGCAAATATAGATTAGAAAAAAAAAGCCAACAATTATTTTATTTTATTTTGTTTCACCCGTAATTGTTTACAATAAGAAAAATAAAGGAGAGAATTTATGTCCTTCTTGATAAATGGATTTATTTAAATACATTCACATGTGGGGCGGTCTGATATTTATTTATCCATAATATAAGGATTTTTAAATATTTTTATTGTTTATAAAAGTTAAATAATTAATAAGATTAATGGAAATAGATATCTTTTTTTTAAATATAAAGATAAATAAATTTCTTAAATATTTTTTTTTTTTCTATTTATTTCATTACTATTTAGCAGCAAAACAAGAATAAATTATGAGTTCAGAAACAACAACAACACCAATTCCAAAAATATCACCAATTAATGTTCAAGAAGAATATGGAGTTGAAAAAATTGGAGAAAATGAATATAGAGGAATTAAACCATTATCATTACCATTACCTATATATCGAGGAGTATTTGGAGGTAATATAGCAGCACAATCAATATTAGTTTCAATTGAATCATCACCAGAAAATTTTAGACCACATTCTTTTCATTCATTTTTTTTAAAAGCTGTTAATAATAAATCTTCAATTATATGGAAAATTAATGAATTATTACAAGATGAAAAATTTATTAAAAAACAAATTAGAGGTTATCAAGATGATAAATTAGTTTATATTAATAATATTACATTAATTAATAAAAATTTAAAACCAGAAACAAATTTAAATTTTCAACAATCTACTTCTTTAACAACTAATAAAAATAGAAATAATTTAAATAATATAAAACATAAATTTCATAATAAATGGTTATTTGTTGAACTGAGAGTTCCAAAAAATGAAGAACCAACAAGATCAAAACATGTATATGTTGCAAAATGGTGTGGAGAAAATCAAAGTTTATTACAAGGTATTGAAGGTAATAATAATAGATTTAAATATGTTGGTTTAAGTGTTTTAACAGATTGGTTAGGTGTTGAAATTCCTTTATATAGATTAACTGGTAAACAAGTTAAAATTAAATTTGGTACATCAATTGATCATTCAGGTTATTTTCATGATGATAATTTTGATATTTCAAATTGGCATTCTTTAGAATTAGAAATTAAAAATATTGGTAATGAAAGAGCTTTAGTTAAACTTGAAATTTTTACTATTGATGGTAAACATATAGTTACTGTTATTCAAGAAAGAGCTCTTATTTTAGGTAAATCTTATGAAATTAAATTATAAAGTAAGTTAAATAAATTAATAAATATTCGTGATTTAAAATACATAAAATATATAACATATTTACTATTAATCGTATATTCTATTTTACTATTAATTATTTGTGGGGGTGTAATACTACTCAGATAAGTATGAAATCTCCCTTTCTTTGTTTTATGTTTCATTTTGAAAGTAACCTTATTCTGGTTATGAAACGTATCTACCATTAGGATTAGTGATAATACAATAAGGCCGTTCTCTGATATTGAAAGTTAAGTTACTGTTATCATGTGATTTTGAATAACCTTGTCTTTGTCTTGTCGTCGTAAATCGTAGTTTCGGATATAAACCTTTTTTCTTTTCGGCTTCTTCTGTTGTTTCTGTTTCTCTGTAAAAGAAAAAACTATAAAAAATTCCAACCGTTTTTTTTTAGTTTTTTTTTAGTTCCTTTCTTTCTTTCATTTCTTTCTTACAATCACAAGATTAAACAAACTACAAACCATAATTAACTTAACTTATATCTCAAACAATAGAATACTGTAAAAGTTTATATCATTAATTAATACTTTATTTTAAAAATTTTCACAAGATAATCAAAAGATAATAATACAACCAACAGAAAAATTAAATTAAACTAAAATAAAATAAAAATGGGAGATCAATTACAAACTATTATTAACAACAACAACATTAACAACAACAAGATGTCTCAAATAAATATTCAATCTCAATTTGAAATTGAAAAATTAGATATTGATTTATATCGTGGTTTAAAACCTTTAAATAAACCAGAACAAGATGTTAGAGGTGTTTATGGAGGTAATTTAGTTGCTCAAGCAATATTAGTTGGAATTAAATCAGTTGGTGAAGAATTTAGACCTCATTCATTACATTCATATTTTGTTAGAGCTGTTGATGATCAAACTCCTATAACTTGGAAAGTTGAACAAGTTACTAATGGTAGAACTTATTCAAATCGTGTATTACATGGTTTACAAAATAATATAGTTGTATTTATTATGAATATATCATTAACTAAAAAAGGACTTTCTAATAAGAGTAATCTGGAAAAAACTTTTGATTTTCAATTAATTAAACAAGAACCTGAATTAGATGATAAAATAAGAAATGATTTAGAACATTATAGATCAAATGAAAATATATTTATTGATGTATTTCATTTTCCAAAATTAAAATCAAATAAAATATTTTCATTTATTATAAGATATGGTATAACTAATAAATTAGAAATTACTGGAATTGATGATTTATATAAATTTGTTGCATTAGGTGCATTATCAGATTGGATTAATGTTGAAACAGTAATGGATAATACAGGTATATATATTGAAGCATTATTTAATGTATCATTAGATCATTCAATATATTTTCATGATGAAAATTTTGATGTTACAAAATGGTTAGGTATACAATGTTCAATTACAAGAATTACTCATGATAGAGCATTAATATTATGTGAATTTTTTAATGATAATGGGAAACATATAGCAACTGTTATTCAAGAACGTCTATATGTTGTTAAAGAAAAAAAATTAGATGAAGCAAAATTATAAGGAGAGAATGAAATTATAAGGAGAGAACGAACGGTTATTAATTAACAATATGAATAATGGTGAATGAAAAAAAAAAAGTTTAAAAATTTGAATTTGAATAATCAAACGGCAAAAGAAAAGTAAATTCAAATCAAAAGTCAGAAAGGAAAATGGAAATGGGAAAGTAAGTTGGAAATAGAAATTATTAGAAAATAATTATTTATAACAAAATCTTATTTATTTTTATATATTTATATATAGTATTTATTTATTTATTTATTTATTTTAATATTAATTTATTTATTTATTTAAACTAAAAGTATTTTGTAAAATTCTAAAATAGAAAATGTTGGAAAGGAAAAGGAAAGGAAAGGAAAGGAAAGGAAACTAAATTTAATTTCTTAGGATGGATTTAAAAGATATGAAAAAAAGATAAATCCGGATCTAAAATCTAAAATCTAAAATCTAAAATCTAAATTTCCATTTCTAGTTGCGAAAAAAAGAAAGAGATAAAAAAATTTACGGAACGAACTTTATTTGTGGTGGTGGTGATAAAAATAAAAATAAAAATAAAAATAAAAAAGAATAAATTTAATTTAATTTAATCCTATTGATTTATAAGCACAAAAGTAAGTGTAAAGTATAAATATATAACTCGGTTTAAGATAAGTTCCATTTGACATATTTATATGAATTTTAGGTTTTATAAATAATCTATTGTTGTTGTAGTAAAATTTTGGGGGTATGGTGGTAAGAAAGAAAGGAAGAGGAGGTCTATTCAGGGTGCAAAACCATACCGATGGGCTGCCGACCAAATGGGGGTGTGCTTCGTGCTTCGTGCTACGTTTGTGCGTTTGTGCGTCCGATGGCCCCCCCCCCCCAGTTTTTCGATGTGTCTGTCCGCATCCAAAGTTGATTTGATTTTGTCTCCACTAAAACTAAAAAACAATACAACCGAAAACAGAAACAAAAAAAAAGAACTCGGTCCATTTTTTATTTTTTTGTATTGCGGAGAAATAACAACTACAAGATTATATTTATTTTTCAATCCTAGTTCCATTTTCATTTTCATTTTCATTTTCATTTTCATTTCATTTGAAATATTTCCAATTTTTAAACAAGATTCTCCAAGTGTTTGAATAAGGTAGAAAGAGGCAGACAGACTGACTGATTGACTCGTAATTAGAACAAAAGTTAAATCATCATTATTTGAACATTCACTTTAAATCAAATCAAATTTTATAAATCAACAGATTCACGTTATTATACCCTACAGTTATAATTTCAATTTAGATTTTACCATTTCGGATAATTTAGAAATATACGTAAAATAAGTCCTTCATTCTATAATCAAATAAGAGATTACTAACAATACATCATATATAAATTATTGTAATATCTAATTTTTTTTTTTTTTTTTTTTTGGGAAAACTGTTTTATATCACCAACAAAAATTACGAAGAAAGAAAGTTAAAGTTAATTAATTATACATTATTCATAACTAATTAACTAATTAACTAACTAAATCCCATTTGATAAATTTATTCAAAAATTCATTTTTTTATTTTTCATTAACTTTTAATTTAAGCTTTTTTTAAGCATTTATTATTATTATTATTATTTCAATTTTGTATTGTTTGAAATATTTCATTGTTTTATCATTATATAACATATATAAAGAATAATAGATAATTCCATATATATATTTCAATAATTTAGACCAAAAATATCTTCTCCCAATTATTTTTTTAAATATAAACTAATAGTAAGTTAATAATAATCATAATCATAATCATAATGTCATCATTACCACAAATTGGATATCCAAAAAATCAAATAATTGATGTTGAAGAAGAATTTGGAATTAAAGAAATTTCAAAAAATCATTTCATTGGTAATAAACCATTTCCAAAACCATCACCTCAAAGTAAAGGAGCATATGGTGGTAGTTTAGCAGGACAAGCATTATTAGCTGCTATAAAATCAGTTGATTCAGATTTTAAACCTCATTCAATTCATATAAATTTTGTTAGATCTGGAAAATTTGATAAACCTGTTGAATGGAAAGTTGAAGAAATTTCAACAGGTAAAACTTTTGCTAATAGATCTGTTAAAGGTTATCAAAATAATGAAATTATTTTAATTTCAAGTATTTCTTTAACTAAAAAAAATTCTTTAAAACAAGCTTATGATAAATATGAAGAACATCAAAAAAAATATAAAGAAATTATTGAAAATAGTGGTGCAATTGTAAATGAAGATGATGATGATCATCCAAATGCTCCTGTTAAACCTTTTGTTTTTCAAACTCCTCAACATCATTGGTTAACTAAATATGAATTAGATAAACTTCCAATAAGTGATATTGAATCAAATTTATTAATTTATTTAAAATTTTTTCCTGAATTTTTAAAATTAGATAAATCAAAAGATGAAATTAATAAACCTGTATCAGATAGAAAATTAAGTTTATTAATGAAATGGGGTATTGAAAATGAACAAGGTTTTAATCAACCTTTAAAAAATATTGATGAAAATTTTCAATATGTTGGTTTAGCAAATTTATCTGATAGTATATTTTTAACATCATTAACAAGAATTTTAAGAATTGAAGATTTCCCATTAGATAATCATATAAGTAGATATTTTAGTGTTAGTTTAGATCATGTTATATATTTTCATGATAATGATTTTGATGTAACTAATTGGTTAGGTTTTAGTTATAAAGCTCTTAGATTTAGTCATGATAGAGTTATTATTGAAGGTGAAATTTTTAATGATAAAGGTATTCATGTAGCAAGTATAATTCAAGAAGGATTGGTTAGATTTAATTCTAAAAGTGGTATTGAAAATGCTAAATTATAGAAGACCATTTGATTTCGTAGATCTTTCTCTTTATTTATTTTATAATAATATATAATATATAAATCATACAATACAATACAATATTTTTATAAGTTTCTCGTTTATCAACAAACAAAAAAATTATCAACTATCAAAAACTAGAAACCCACCCAAAATAGAAAAAGATGGAGGATGATTTCAATTTAAATCTAAATCAATTCAATGAACGAACGTTAAATAATTTATTAGATCAATTCAAACGTATCTATACTTCAAATAATTTATTAATATTAGATCCTTTATTATCATCATTTTTAAATAATTTAACACCATTTCAAAATATTAAAGATTCATCAAAATGTCAAAATGTTATATGGTTAAATAATGAATTAATTAATATACCAAAAGATATTATAAATGAATATTCAAGTTTAATAATAATAATATTAGAAAATAATAAAAATTTGAATTTAATAGAAAATTTTTTTAAAAAATTTTCAAATTTAAAAATTAATTTAATTTTAAAAGATTTATCAAAAAATTATTTATTTCAAATAAATGATAAATTTAAAGGTATTAATAATAATAATTTTAAAAAAATTTTATCAATTGATATAAATTCAAAATTTTCAATATCAATTACAAATAAAATTAAATTATTTAATTGGAAAACTTATCCTATATATATAGATGATATATTAATTAATGATATAAATGAATTTAATGGATTAAATAATTATTTTAATAAACCTTTAAAACAAATTAATCAATTATCAAAAGGTTTAATTGAATTATTATTTATTAATCAAAAATTTAAATTTAAATTAAGAAATATTTATAGTAAAGGAAATTTATCAAATTTATTTTTAAAACAATTTCAAAAAAATAATTTAATTGAATATTTAAATTTAAATTTTTCAAAATTAGAAATTGATTTTTATTTAAATAAATTTAAATCAAATACTGATTTAATTATATTAGAAAGAAATTTAGATTTAATACCTTTATTAATGAATCAATTAAATTATAATGGTATAATAAATGATTTATTTAAAATTAATTTTAATAATATAATAAATTTAGAAAATAATGAAATTAATAAGAATTTAATTAAAGATAATTTATATAATCAAGATTTAAAACATTTAAATTTTTCATCAATTGGTTTAAGATTAAATAAATTAGCTAAAATTATTCAAAAACAATATAAAAATAATACAGATTCTTCTAATAATAATAATTTAAATGAAATTAAAAATTTAGTTTCAAATTTAGGTAATTTAACTATACAACAAGATTTAATTAAAAAGCATACATTAATTGGAGAATCAATATTAAATAAAATTAATAAAGAATATAAATTTTTTTTAAATTTTCAAAATGATTTATTTGAAATGGATTATAAATTACAAATTAATCAATTAAAATTTTTTTTAAATAATAATTATTTAATTAATTTTATTTGGTCAACTATTTTATTAATTAATATTTTAAATGATGGTATTTATTTAAAAGATTTAAATTGGTTATCACAAGAATTATTTGATAATTATGGTTTAAATTCATGTTTATCTTTAGAAAAATTAATTAATTTAAAATTAATTCGTATATTAAATGATTCTTCATCATCTTCAACAAATGATTTTTTTTCAAGTTTAGGTTTACAATCTAAAAAAATTAATCAAAAACCTTTGAGTATGGATAATGATAATGATTCAATTATTTCTGGTGGTAAAGATATTTATAAAAGTAATTATACATTAATTAATAAATTTTGGAATTTACATCCACAATTAGAAGAAGAAGAAGATCAAGAAGAAGAACCACAGGAACCAAAAGAAGAAGAACAACAACTAGATTCAATAAATTTAATTGATTTATATCCAAATCCATCATTTACATTACCAGGTAATACAGTTCCATTATTATATAGAATAGTTGAATCATTATATTTTAGAGATTTTTTAAAATATAAATCAATAACAAATATTAAAAATAGACCAAATTGGGATAATTTAGGTTTAAATTTAATGTTTCAAGGTCATACCCAAGATTTAAATTTAGATAATATAAATGATAATAATTCCAAATATATTATATTGGTAATTATTGGTGGATTAACAAGAAGTGAATTAACTTGTTTTAAATATTTTCAAGAAAAATTAAATAATTTAAAACAACCTAAAAAATTAATAATTTTATCAAATGGTATAATTGATGGTAATAATTTATGGGATTTTATAAAAACTTAGTTTAGTTAATTAAAAAAAAATCATGTATATTTCAAAAATTTAATAATATATATATAGATGCAAAAAACAAACATGAAAAATGAAAACAAAAATGATAATGAAAACCTAACCTAATAATAATAATAATGTTGATAATTTTATATATGATCTATCTTAAGATGATTCTTCAATTTCTTTTTGAATTTTTAATTGTTTATAATAAGCTTCTCTTTTAGCAACAACAGGTTTATGTTCAAAATTCCAATATAAAGTAGCTAAAGCTCCACCAATAGCAAAACCAAGAGTAATATCAGTAATGATTTTTCTTTTTAAAGTACCTGTAATTGGAGCAATGGCCATTATGAATAAATATGAATATAAGTTAGTTGAATATATAAAATAATATGTATGAAAAACTTGTTTTTGATGTTAGTTGTTTTTTTTTTTTTCTAATGTTTTGATTGATTGATTGATTGTATGGGTTGGTGTTGGTTTGGTTGGTGCACTAGTTAAATTTTACAATAATCAGCTCATTAAAAAAAAAAATAAAATAGCCAATTAAATTTTATTGGATTATATTGTGTGCAGAAGTACACGACTAACTAAATTATTCATACAACCATCTAACAAAATAAAACAACAAACAAAAAAATATATTATCAAACGATTATCAATTTTTCAATTCCTACCAAATTAGAAACCAAACTATTTATTCCAATAATGTTATCAAGATCAATAATTAAATCAAATCCAGTTAAATTATTATCATTTAAATCTATTTTATCAACTAGATCATTTCATCAATCTATTAGAATTTTAAGTAATGATAATCCTCATTCAGAAATGGCTCATATTTATGGTACACCAAAAGAAGGTCCTTATTCAAATTTACCATTTAAAGTTAATAATAGAAAATATATTCCATTTTCTGTTTGGTATTGGGGTATTTTAGGTTTCTTTTTCGCTTTCCCATTTTTAACTTCATATTGGCAATTGTATAAATCTGGTGCTTTTAATAAAGAAGAAGAATAAATTTAGAATAACAACAAGAAGAAACTATTATACTACTTTTGCATATTTTTTTTAACGATCCATCATTATAGTTAATCGTACTCCTGTTTTTTTATTACATATATTATTAAATATTCTTTTCAATAAATATTCAAATGTTATGAAATTTAAAATTAAAATTAAAATTATTATATATTAATATTATTACTATTAACAAGTTATTTTCAAAATCTATAAATATTTTAAATTATACTACTATCAAATCTAACTCTTTTAATTCTTCTAGTTTCTCCATCTCTTCTATTATCTCCATGACTAGATTTTCTTTTTAATATAGATCTTGTTAATGGTACAACAGCAGTAGTAGTAGTAGTAGCAGGTGGAGGAGGAGGTGGTGGTATTATATTTGAATTAGTAACTCTTGGTGAATAACCATTATCATTAGATTGTGAAATTGGTGCTGGTGGAGGTGGAGGAGGAGGAGGTGGTGGTGGTATATGACCTTCTCTTCTTTGTGATTTATAAAAATCTAAACTTAATTTACGTGGTGCAACTTCTGAATTTGGTGATATAATTTCTCCTTCATTCAGTTTTTTATATTCTTGAGGTGGTGTTGGTGGACGAATTGTTAAATCTTTTGGTCCTCCTTCTTGTTCTGGTTCATCTTCTTTTTCACCTGAATTTAATTGTAAACTAGAATTAGATGTAGTTGAAGATGATGAGGAATTTGGTATAGAAATTATTTGTTCTTGAACCTGTGGTGGTGGTGGTGGTGGTGGTGGTTGTTCTTGATAATCTTCATTAATTTCAGGTTCATTTGAATGTAATATTGGTGGAGTATGAACTGGTGAATTAGTTGGATCCTTTTGTGGTGGTAATGGTGGTGGTAAAGGTATTGATGATGATGGTAATAATTGTGATTGATTATCATCAATATAATCTAATGTAGGAATTGAATCAATAAATGGTATATATGAATCATCAACTTCTTCTTTAACTTCAATACGTTTTTCTTCAATTGGTTCTTGTTCTTGGTTTTCAGTTTCTGATATTTCAATAGGAGGAGGAGTGATTTGTCTTGGTTGTTGTATTGGTGGTTGTTGAACAACTGGTCGTTGAATTGGTACTTGTTGAATTGGTACTTGTTGAATTGGTACTTGTTGAATTGGTGGAGGTATAACTGGTTGTTGAATTGGTGGAACAATTTGTTGTATTGGTGGAGGTATAACTGGTTGTTGAATTGGTGGAGTAATTTGTTTTCGTTCTTGAATTGGAGGACTAATTTGTTTTCGTTGTTGTTTTGAAGGTTGAAATTGACTTACTAAATCTTTCAAAACAGAATCATCAGGTAATTGAAATCCTAATAATCCAGAACTAGAACCAGAACCAGAACCAGAACCAGAACCAGAACTCATATCAATACCCATTTCTTCATCATCATCATTATCATCATCATTTGATTTATTATTATCAATTTTATTAGATCCTGGTTCTAATTTATATTGAACTTTATTTTCTTTATTTTTTTCTTCTTTTTCTTTTTCTCTTCTTTGTTGAATATGTTCTGATGATTCAATAAATAATCGATTAATACTACCTGTAGAACTTTCTTCTTCTTCATCTTCATCTTCTTCTTGTCTCATTTCTTCATCATGTGATTGTTTTTGTTTCCCATTATTAATTTGATAATCATCATCAAAATTAAATTCATCTAAATTAATATCTGAAAATCCTAAATTATTATTACCATCATTAATTAATTGTTGTTGTTGTTGTTGTTGTTGATTATCATTTATTGATTTAGTCAATTGATTATTATTATTATTAAAAATACCATTATTACTATTACTATTATTATTATTATTATTATTAAAATGATTATTATTAAATATATTATTATTATTTCTAATTGGATTAATATCTTCAATTTCACCAGGTTCAGTAATTGGAATTTTACCAAATTTATTAACAATTTCAATAAAATCAACATTACCCATAGCACCAAAAAATTCAGAATTTGGTATTGGATTAATTATAACTTTATTTCTTTGAATATAATCATTTAATTCTTTTAATTTTTGTAATTTAATTTCTTTTTTATGATATTTTAATTTAATTCTTTCAATACTAATTCTTAATTTTTCAATAAATTTAATTTGTAATTGAGATTGTTCATCTAATTTTTTTCGTACAGTTAATAAATCATTTTTATATTGAATAACATTTTTATCATATCTATTTGTTGAATTATAACCACCAAAACTTTTTAATTCACCTGTACTAGTATTTAAAAGTTGAATATCATCATGTATTAAATCTTGAACTTCATGAATTTTTACAATTAATTGATTACGAATTAATTCTTGTTCATATATATGTTTTTTTTGAATATCTGTAAAAAATTTTTTATCTTTATCAAATTCATTTAAACAATTATCAATTTGTAAACAATATCTTAATAAACTTTTAATTTCACCTAATAATATACCAGGAGTTAATTGATTAATTCTTGTAGTCCCTTCTAAAGTTGATGATGAAGGTCTATTTAAACTTGTAGCTTTAATAATAAATTCTTCAATTTTTAATATAACATTATAAGGAAATAATTTACCACCTAAAGAATTTGTTGAATCTTTCCATGTTGAAAATAAATTAATTAATTTTTGTCTTGTTGGATTATCAATAACTTGATAAGTTTCAATAAACATTTTATATAAAATTTCACTAAACATTACATTATATGGATTACCAACAGTTTTTGAAATTGAATCCATTACATAAATTACAACTAATTTATTTTTTGGTACTGAAGTTCTAATTCTATTTTCAATTACTTCAAATATTTCTTTTGCTATATCTGTATTATTACCTGCCATTTCTGTTAATTCCAGAATTACAGTTTTTGAATTTTGTTTCAATTGTAGTAGTAGTTTTTTAAATTCATCTAATTTTGTCAGCATTTTGAAAACGAAATAAAGTGAAGGGGTAAGTTAATTAGTTGATGGAATTGATTTTTAAATAGTAATTGATGATGTTGATGATGTTAATTTAGTAGTAGTAGTAGTAGTAGTAGTAGTTGTTGTTGTTGTTATTGTTGATGTTTTGACTTAATTTATTATAGATTATTACAGATGATTTTAAATATTTTGATCCGATTATATTAATTATAAAAAAATAATAATGAATAAAACTCTTTTTCTCTTAATAATATGTTATATAAACAACTAAAACAAATGAAATCAACTAATAAAAGTTTCAATCAAATTGTATCGGTGATTTATAGAACTATATTCAAAAATATATGATTAAGTTATGTTAAAATAAAGAATTTTTTTTGATAGAGTTTTCTTTTTCTTTCTCTCTCTTTTTGTTTGGTGGGTTGTCTCCAAAATTGATTGATTTCTCTATAGTTAAAAAAAAAAATTCTTTATTAGTTAGTTGTAAGAGATCAAATAAAATAAGTTAAAAAAGTAATTACCTATTTCTTTCTTGTTTTATTCTTCTCTTCTCTTATCTTTCAATAATAAATAACCTTTTCTTGTATTGTTAAATGTATTGAAAGATTAAATCAGATTAAATTAATAAAAGATGTGTAATATATATCATATTCTTTTTTTTTAACTCTGATTTTTTTTTTTTTTTTTTGTTAAAAGAGTAACATTTTTTGAAGTGTAGAATTAACTAATTATAAGTTTCAAATACATCCATACATACATATGTAACTATAAACCATAACACGTTTCGAGTTGTATCACTCTCATACACACACTCTATCTCTTATCTTATTTATCTATTAGCGGTTCCTCCAAAATATGGTGATGATACATTATTATTTCTTAAATTTGATAATCGATGAGGTTTAAAAACCTTGTTATTTGAATGAATATTTGTAGATGAACTAATTGATGGACCAATTTTCATATTTGCTGTAATTCTTGATGCTAATTGACTGGTAGCAGATCTACGATGATGACCATTATTATTATTATTTGGATTATTAGTTGGTGAATGAAATGTAATTGAATTATTTGATGATGATCTATTTAAATTAATTTCTCCTAATTTTGTAGATTCTGCAAAAAATGATCTTTTCTTTTGATTATGAAGATTATGATTACGACTATGTGGTAATTGAGGAATTTTTATCTGTTGTCGAGATTGCGGTTGTGGTTGTGGTTGAGGTTGAGGTTGAGGTTGAGGTTGTACTGGCTGTGGTTGAGGTGATGGTGGTGGTGGTGGTGATCTTAAACCAATTGACATAGGTAATGTTTTCTTAGATGATTGTTTATGTACATTTTCAATAAATGTATTTTGACCAATCATATTATGATGATGATGATTATGTTGTTGTTGTTGTTGTGGTTGAAAAATATTTAAATTAGGTGATTTAAATCTATTAGGTACTACTTCTTCATCCTCTTCTTCTTCTTGTTCTTGTTCTTCTTCAAATTGACTTAATTCAAAAGTTTGAGGTCTATTAGATCTATTTCTCTGTGATTTTAAATTAATAATTTCTAATTTTAATAAATCAATTTCTTTTAATAATTCAATATTTTTAAATTTAAATTTTTCTAAATAAATAATTTCTTCTTTTGCATTAATTAAAAAATTTTTCATTTTTTTATTTTTTTCAATTAATTTTAAATTATTTTTTTTTAAAAATTCAATTCTTTCATACATTAAAAAATTTTGAAATTTTGTTGAATTATTTAATAATTCAATTTGTTGATTAATTGGTATTAAAAAATTTTTTAAATCTTGTGGTAATGATTCATTATTTATTAAAACTATTGAAACTTCTAATGAATTACATATTGGACATATAATTTGTTGTTGATTTAAATTAAATTCAGAATCTGAAAATTAGTTCGTTAGCTTTTTTTGTTGGTTGTCTCTAATCTATATCTGAAATGTTTTTGATACTTACTTATATGATCATTACATATTATATGAGCACATGATGTTAAATATAATTGTTCATTACCATTAAGACTTTGATGATCTTTAAAACATATTCCACAACATATATATGGCAGATTTAAATCAATTTGTTGATTCATAGTTGGTTGGTTGTAAGTAAAAAAAAAAAAAAAAAAAGTAAGGTGTTATCAAAACTTTGCAACCAATAGTTAAACTTAATTTTTTT
>JAKTXL010000033.1:0-105654 GCA_030582535.1 Insectozyma bohioensis | reverse complement strand
AAGCCGTTAATGCATCGAGACTTACTAAAATCCAGAATTTTAAAAAATAATAAACTAAACCTAAAAGAGTCATTTCATTTAAGTTGGTCTTGTTTCTTATTGTTTAATTTGATAATATAAATAAGAGAAATATGAATATATAATTCGGTGTTTAACTTACGATCCAAGATAACATTGCAAAAAAAAGTAGATTAAGTTTAAGTTTAAGCGGTAACGGGATTATTATGACTATTATATTATATTTTTTTTTTTCGGTGCATTGGGCTGAGAAATTATTTTTTTTTTCAACAATCCTGATCTCCATAAATTGATAAAATTCTCCCTTCTTTTACTTTTTTTTTTTCATTTCTTCTTCTTTTTTTTCAACAACAACCAATCCAATAATTAATCATGATTAGAGCAAGAGCAATTAATCGTACAATTTTATTACTGAATCATTTACGTGCCTTTTCAACAGCAACTAAAATTAAAGTTAAAAATCCTATTGTTGAATTAGATGGTGATGAAATGACAAGAATTATATGGCAAAGAATTAAAGATCAATTAATTCATCCATATTTAGATGTTGATTTAAAATATTATGATTTAGGTATTATACATCGTGATGAAACAAATGATCAAGTTACTATAGATGCAGCAAATGCTATACAAAAATATGGTGTTGGAGTAAAATGTGCTACAATTACTCCAGATGAAGCAAGAGTTAAAGAATTTAATTTAAAAAAAATGTATGTTTCACCAAATGGTACAATTAGAAATATTTTAAATGGTACTGTTTTTAGAGAATCAATTATTATTCCATGTGTACCAAGATTAGTACCAGGTTGGAAAGAACCTATTGTTATAGGTAGACATGCACATGGTGATCAATATAAAGCAACTGATTTAGTTATTAAAGAACCAGGTACTTTAGAATTAAGATTTATACCTAAAAATGGTGGTGAATCAACTACTAAAACTATTTTTGAATATAAAAATCCTGGTGTTGGATTAGCTATGTATAATACAGATGAATCAATAATAGGTTTTGCTCATTCATCATTTAAAATGGCTTTAACAAAAAATTTACCATTATATTTATCAACTAAAAATACTATATTAAAAAAATATGATGGTAGATTTAAAGATATTTTTCAAGAAATTTATGAATCTGATTATTCAAAATTATTTGAAGAAAAAGGTTTATGGTATGAACATAGATTAATTGATGATATGGTTGCACAAATGATTAAATCAAAAGGTGGATTTATAATGGCTTTAAAAAATTATGATGGTGATGTTCAATCAGATATTGTTGCTCAAGGTTTTGGTTCTTTAGGATTAATGACATCTGTATTAATGACACCAGATGGTAAAGCATTTGAATCAGAAGCTGCTCATGGTACTGTTACAAGACATTTTAGACAACATCAATTAGGTAAAGAAACTTCAACAAATTCAATTGCATCAATTTTTGCTTGGTCAAGAGGTATTGCTCAACGTGGTAAATTAGATAATACACCAGAAGTTGTTGAATTTGCTGAAAAATTAGAAAAAGCAACAATTGATACTGTTCAAGAAGATAGAATAATGACTAAAGATTTAGCTTTAGCTATGGGTAAAACTGATAGAGATTCTTATGTTACAACTACTGAATTTTTAGATGCTGTTGCTAATAGATTGAAAAATACTAATTAGTAGTTATATATATATATTCAGAACCCAACCTCGAACCAATCGTTTAATATATACATTTTTTTAGTTTTAGTTAGTTATCTTTTTCTCTTGTTCATTATTCCATTTTTCTAAATATTCCCATAAATAAATTAATAAATAATAAGAACCTATAGAGAGTAAACAAATTTTAATAAAAGGTTTAGAAAATTGTCTATAAAAAACATTCTTTAAAAATAAAAAAAAGGTTAGTAAAATAAAAATAAAAATAAAAATAAAATAATAATAACTCCGTTTTATATAAAATAAAATGAATAATACATACATGAGGATTTAACGGTTTTTCTTTTTCATTCAATTGATTAGGATTAGGAGTAGAACTAGAACTAGAACTATTAAATCGTTTAATACTTATTATATTCAATCTAAAATGTTGAGATATTTGATGATTATAATGATGAAGATGATGATTATAACTCCTTGAATTTAATTTGAATAAAGTTGCTGTTTTTGATATTGATGAATTCATTAAATAAGTTAACAATAAACGAGAAATAGGTACTTGAAGCAGATAATAGATAAAGTAATGTCAATCAATTGATATGAATATGATATGATATGATATGATCTAATATAGTATAAACAATAAATAATGTAATGGACTTGAGATATTTCTGAAAAGAAAAGGATTTCCATATTTTTTTATATATATGATTTGATGGACGTGTAAGTCCGTCTAAAAAAACCAACTAAACTATTTTATTTTATTTTTTTAGTCTAAAAGTGCACGCCTCCGTTGATTGTTCAATTTAGTCTTTATTATTTAGTTAGTACTCTACCAATGGGTGTAAAAAACAACAAGGCAAAATATAAAAAATTCTAGAAAAAAAAAAAATAAAGAACTAAAAGATAGTATAAAATAAAATAGATCATACATTGAATTATAGTATAATGTAACTAAGTAGAGGGATAGGTAAAATAGAATAGAGCCATTCAATCAACTGTTAATCTAAAAAATAAAAACAATATATCAGATAACATTATATTATATTCTAATATTTGGGTTTAATAAAAGCGCTTTTTCAAATGTATTGAATTGAATGTCTCACTAGCCACATCTCAAAAAGAAGGAAAGGAAAAAAATATTTTTGTATCTAGAGATCCAACCAAACGAAACACCCCTCTTTACAAAGCAAAACCCCCTACTCGAAAACAAACATTCTCTTACTTCGAGGAATTTATATTATATACTTTATTATTATTATTATTAGAAACCACTATGGGATTTATTTATTATTTATTCTTTGTTTTGTTGTTATTTATGTCTTGTAGTTAATGTATAAACTAAAAAAAAAACTCACAAAGTTTTTATGTAAGTAACGTAAATTTCACACATATAATAGCAAACTTACAAATCAATATTATGTAATTTAAATTATATTAAGGATGGATTTCCAAATGGATTTATGAAAACTATAAAAATACTTAACTACTAGTAGAACTAACTAAATAACTAATTACATAGTCTCCCCGAAATTTCAAAAAAGTATTTATTTCTAATTAAAGAATTTAGTTTTAAGAGAGTTTAAAGAAAAGTATCACAAAGGTCACATTTCCGAAGATGCAAAAAAGCCAAAATTTGAAAAAAAAAAACTTTTTCTTTTCTTTTTTCTTCAAAACACATCTGGGTTCATAATCTTTGCAAAAAAAACACTAATGTCTTAGAATTGGGCGATATACTGCAGATCCTTCGTTATTTTGTGATACTTATTTAAGATTTTAACAAAAAAATTTAAAATCTTGAATTGCTATTTCAAAAAAACAAAAAACAAAAAACAAAAAAAAAACCTGTAGTGTATTTATAATGTAATGATGATGATGACAAATTAAAATTAGAATTAGAAAAACATTCTCCTCAGAATCTCGTTTTTTTTTTCATTTTTAGTCTTTTGGACTGTCCGTTCATCGTATTTATATATATATATATATGTTGAAAGAAAGATTTATATATTTTTGTATAGCCACCCCTCATCATTGAATTCCATAACCATTGTATTTTTCAAATATGTTGAAAATTTTAAACAAAATAAAGTTTTTTAATAAATCAATATGAAACATAAAGATAGATAGATTTACTACAATATCCAGAAAAAGTAAAACAAAGCACAAACTTTATTATAAGTTGTAGGTCTCTCTCTTTTTTTGTTGTAACTACTATTTCTAGATATTTTTGAGTAAGTTTAAGAGAGAACAGCAAAATTAAAAATAAAAAATTTTTAAAAAAGGAATGATTTTTTATATATTAGATAATAAAGCATTTAGTAGATTTGAGATATTGTCTCAGATTATTTGAAACGAAGATGAATTTATGAATTTATGAATGAAATAATGAAATATTGAAAAAATGATAATATATTGTTTATTAATTGCTCTCACTTTTTTTTTGAAATATTATCTCTCCTCCTCTTGATACTTCGTTTATTGTTATATTAATACGAAGAAGAAAAAGAAGGAATGGAAAAAGTTTCAGATGTTTATTCGTTTTTTTTATTTAAGAACTTCAACTCACTCCACCACGGTCCAAAAAAAAAAATTGAAATTTCAAAGGTTTAATTGAGGCAAATCGAATTAAACTGGAATTCAGTTTAACTCAACAACTAACAAAATTAGTTTTGATTATAGGTTTAAATACTTATCGGGGACAAAAAAAAAAAGAAAGGTTGAAGAACTAAAAAGAAAAAGGACTAAAAAACTAAAAAACCTGACATGGTTAAAATCAATTTTGTGAATTTGAATTAACAATTAAATAAAAAATAGCAAACTATATATATAGCTCTAGCTCTAAAATTAAACATAACCCCAACGCCAACAACAATAACAACAATAGCAATAACAATAACAACACCGATGTCAAAACTGAAATGAAATGATTATTATAGAAAATAAAAGAAAGATTAGAAAAGGATATTTTTAAACAATATTATTTTTTTTTTATTTTTTTTTTTTTTATTGCAAACTAAAAATAAAAATAAAAATATAAATCAGGGGGTGATAAAGCAAAAATAAAGTTTTTGTATTGAGATAAAATAAAACAAAATATAAAACAGAGTCTTATTTTGTTTTATTTTATTTTATTTTATTTATTTAGATAATACAGATCAAGAAAAAGAATAACAATAATAATAACAATAAACCCCCCTCCTTCCCTCCATTCCCCCATTTTATTAATGATTCATTCAATCATTCATTAACCACAAATTATTATGACCGAATATTATAAGAGATATGACCAAAAAAAAAAATTGAAAAAAAAAATTTCGAGAAATATAATTGAAAAGAAAAGACCTCCCTCCCTCCTTGTAATTCTTTAGTAATGACATCATGAATTAATGTCGAGTACGCATACTTTATACATATTACTTTAAGATTTTCTCACCTTATTATTTTATTATATAAAAAAAATACATTCTCGAATCTTGGTTTTTTCTTTCTGTATATGCAAGAAAATATAAAGAAAGTAAGAAAATGGTGGATTTCCGTTCGAAGACAAGGTCGGAAATATGACCAATAAACAAACCCATTTTATTTTTTATTGTTTTTCAAGAATATAATGTTGAATTACTTAAATTGCAATATTGGCAAAGTTACATTTTCTTCAAAAAAAAAAATATATATATTTTATTAAAACCGTTTCGAGAATTACATCCAAAAGAAGAAAAACCAAAAAAATAAAATAAAACCAAAAAAAAAAGGAGGGAATTTGTTGGTTTTGTTACTTTCTGGGATATAATGCAAAATTTCTAATTATTTTTGTTATCTTTTCAATATTTTAAAAGCTACCAAACGGAGAAAAAGAAACTAGAAGAGATTTTAGTTTAGTACGGACAGAACGTCCCGCCCGAGTCTCATACTCATACTTATACTCATACGCAGTTTCTAAAATATTTTATTTTTGTTGGTTTGGTTTTAATTTCACGCACTAACGCATCACCACCGCCAACGCACTGACTCATTGACTTACTGACGCCTCGACGGAATCACGTACTACCACAAACCAACCACGAGAACAATGAGAAAATTAAATTAATTTTCAACCATCCATAGAAAACAATGACAATGACAATAGCAAATTTAACTAATTGAATTCCAACTGTGTGAACGGAGTTCATTTTAAGACAAGTATTAACGAATATTGAAATAAACCCGGTTTATGAGGATAATGGTTTGTATAATCTAATGAAAAGTGGCAAGAGAAGAGAAAAGTGGATATTATTTTCCATATTGTACATTTTTATATATATAATTTTTTTTTTTTTTTTTTACTATCACAGAATTGAGATCCAAATATATAAAATTATGAAATTATTATCCTGTGCATATAATATAATATAATATTTAACACAACCACTTCACTTCACTTCTCTTTCCCTTACTTCATTTTCGAGAGAGATAAACTTTCTAAGTAATTAATTAATATTCAATTATTATTATTATTTAATAATCTGTGATATTTTTATTTTTTTTCTTTTATTATTATAATTTAATTATATACATAATCTGGATATTACGGTTGGTTGGGGGGGTCCATCATCTGTCTGGGCCCTATCCTTTTTTTGCACATTTCCATTAATATTCTTACTTAATACACCATCATCATATCTGAACTTTAATTAAACTATTTGATAATTAACAACCAACAACCAACAACAACAAAGAAATCAAATTTAATTAATTTAAAATTTCTACGTTATTTTACCGAGACCCCGAGTAAAAAGATAGTAAAGAAAGTAAAAAAAAAAAAAACTTAATTTTTATTACGATAAATATAAAAATGAAAAATAGAATAAAATCAATTTTGGGTAAAAGTTCCGGAGATTAATGGGAACTTACTTTGGAAAAGATAATCAATAAAACATATATCCTTTGATAATTCAATAACAACAACAACTACAATTGAAACAAAGTTTATTAAAAACTTTAATTTTGGTCGCCTTGAGCCTTGGATAAAAATGATAAAATAATACTATTAGTTTTACTTTTACTTTTCCATTTAAATATAATATTCGTTTTGTTTTTCTTTTCTTGTAAAGGTCATTGGAAGTTGGTTAAGTTACTTTTCCATAAATTATAAATTATATATAATTTTTTATTAATTTTGTATTTCCATATATATCATCTCTATATATACAAATGACATCAAATAAACTAATAATTATCAAAAATATTATATATTATTATTATCACATTTTGTTAAAGAAATTGAGTTTATTGTTTGAATAGATAATTATTTTCTTGTCATGTAAATGATTGGCCGTTAGTTTTAGTATTTAGTATTTAGTATTTAGTATTTAGTATTTAGTTTTAGTTTTATTAATCCATTCCTTACGAATATTATATATTTTAAAATATAAACTTTTAATAACAAACAAACAAAACAATAGAATAAACTTTTATTTGTCTTTTTGTTTTTTTTTTTCGAACTTTGATTCTTGATTCTTGATTCTTGATTTCGAAGTTCTTAGTAATAATATTAATAATAAATATAATAAATAATAAAAACTGTTATAAACCTATTGTTTAAACATTAATTAATTTTGGTATTTTATTGTTGTAATAAAAAAATTGATGCCTTGAGGCATGAAATAAAATTATATAAAAATACAATTGAATATTTGATTTGATGTTTGAGACATGAGAAATTAAAACTTATTATGCACATATTTCTATTTTTAACATGATTAACATATAAGTAATGATACTTTTAATGAACCAACTTCTGATTTAACTCAATTCACATTCTTATAATTTAAATTTAAATTTACCATGTCTAAAACTTATCTGCACTAGTTTAAAAAAAAAAAAAAATAAAAAAACCAACAGAAACTAAAAAAAATCTATATGTTAATTCCAGGGCATTAACAAGACAAGACAAGACAAGTAACAGAAATAGTAACAGAAACAGAAACAGAAGAAGAAATCGAACCTAAATTTAAAAAAAATAAAAAGGATTTCCATAACTTTTGTACTTTTTTTTTTATTTTATATTATATTATAATAGTATATACTATATTAAACTTTTGACGTAATATACATATTAACAGGAAGTTAGTTAGTTAGTTAGTTAACTAGTTAATTATATATATATAATCTTTTTAAAATACCCTTATTTTAAAATTTAAAATAAATTTTTCAAATTTTTATATCTCTTATTCTTACTTTATAACTAAAATCAATTTAAATCATTCATTCATTCATTCATTCCTTTAGAAACAACAACAAACACAAACTAAAATAGAAAATAGAACAATCACCGGGATTACGGTACATACATATAATTTAGATATTGATATATATATATATTCTTACATACATTAGTTGTTGTTTGTTATTATTGAAAAGTTGAATTCCATTACATTAAGAATAGAACAAAAAAAAAAAATAGCAAGGAAAAAAGAAACGGTACTTCGAGAGAAAGAAACTCAAACACAACAGAACAAACAGAACAAACAGAACTAAGAGCAAACTACCTAAATTTTTCACTATTCTATTTCCTATTTCCTATTGTTTGTCATTTACACCCCACCACTAAAACAACAAACCACAAACCACCGCCTACATTACATACTACTTACTTAGTTTACTGACTTTGTTAGTTAATTATATTATATTATATTAGAACGTAAGTAGCCCATCATTATTTTTTTAATTTTTAGTTTTAATTTTAATTTTAATTTTTAAATTAATTTTTAAATTTTTAATTTTAAATTAATTTTTTACTTTGTGGAAAGTTTTAGAAATATAGATTTCATTAAAATACATCTACACATTTCATTTTGGGACTTTATATATATATATATAATTTTCACTTTTTAAAAAATTTTATTTTCATCATAGAACAAATCAAAAAAGCAACTACCAACATCAACAACGACTACCAAACTCAACTCAACTCAACTCAACTCAACCCAACCCAACCACATCAAATCAAATCATATCATATCATATCATATCCATACTACAACAATAACTTAATTATATTTATTAAAACCCGATAATTAAGTAAATAAAACAAAGTTTAAATATAACAATAGAAAATCAATATTTAATTTTATTTAAATTTCAACTATCATTCATCATTATTATCTGATAATAAAAAAAAAAAATAAGATTTTAAAGTATTATCGTTAGGAGCAACAAGAAAAGAAAAGGAATAAAAAAAATTTTATTTATTTATTTATAAAAAAAAAAACAAGTTTGAAATTTTCCTCCTTTTATCTTTTTAAAAGAACCTACTATTTAATAAAAAGTTTAAATATATATTAAAGCAAGTTTTACCAAGGTCCATTTCATTTCATTTCAAAAACTATTTCATTTCATTTATTTTAAAGAAGTTAGTAGTAGCAGCAATCCAAATCAAGAATTCAAGATAACATCCACACATCAATATATATTATTTTGCACCCCAAAAAAATTAATAAAAAAAATTACTTTTAAAATAAGTTCGTATAAAAAGTAATTAGAATTTTGTGGATAAATTTCCTATTAAATCAATAAATAAATAAATTCAAAACAACATCAAATCAAATCAACTAAAGGAAAAACGGTAAATCTTTAATTTTAATTTTAATTTATTAATACTAAGTAAGTTTTTTTTGCACCCTTACGAACTTCAGAAAAAGAAAGAAAAATTTTTTTTATTAATCCGTGCGCGCCACTCCCCCAAATTCCCACCACGGTCCATTCGTTACAACAGTGCATTGCATACAGCAGAACTTACGTACATACTTTTTTATTAGGACCCCCCGGAATTGGAATTGGAATTGCAATTTAGAAAAAGGTTGCAATACTAAATAATTTTAACAACTATATACCGAATTTAAGATTTTAAGATTTTTACTATAAATACTTTTTAAAATGACGACGGAAAATCAAAATAATTTTAATAATTTTAATAATAATAATAATAATATTAACAATCAACAACATCAACAACAACAACAACATCAACATCAACAACTACCTTCTTTACAATTACCTTCTTTACAATTGAATTTAAAACAAAATAATTTAATTAATCCAAGAAATACTTTACCTCCTATTCAAGCTATTACTACTTTACCTGAACAACAACAACATATATATCATAATCATAATTTATTGCAACAACAACAACAACAACAACAACAATTGCAACAACAACAAATTCAAATTCAACAACAACAACAACAACAACATCTACTACTGCAACCATATTTAAATAATAATATTGTACCTATTCCTAATATAACTAATTATTCAACATTACCTCAATATATTTTATCTAATTCACTAATATCTCCTCCAATTAATTCACCTTATCCAAATCAAATTCCACAACATCAACAAATATTCCCACCACAACAACAACAACAACAACAAATTATACCCAATCAAAATACAAATAACACTACACCTTCTAATAATAAAACTAAATTTAAAACTATGAATACTTTATCATCAAATCAAAAAAAATTCAAAGTTAAAAAGAATACAAAATCAACTAAAAAAAATGGAGAACATTTAATAACAAAATTTTTATCAAAATCAAATAATTCCACAACTACTACAACAACAACTACAACTACCACTAAACCTAAGAAACTGAAGAATTCAAATAATAATTCAACAACTACTTTAATTGCAAATAATACAATTAATTTTCCAATTAATAGATTAAATTCAAATGAATATAGAATACCCAATATAAAAATTGAACAATTAAATCAATCAATTTATCCAAATATTTCTATAAAAAAATATTCAACATCAGCAATAGATCCAAATAGAAATTATTTAACTGTTTATGAATATTTATTAAATGAAAATTGGATTATATGGGATTATGAAACAGGATTTGTTCATTTAACAGGAATTTGGAAAGCTGCATTAAATATAGAAGATTCAAATAAAAATAATAAACAACTGGATGCTATTGTTGTTCCATCATCTCATTCAAAAGCAGATATTGTTAAATTATCAGAATCAACACCAAAAGAATATCAAAATTATATTAAACGTATAAGAGGAGGATTTTTAAAAATTCAAGGAACTTGGTTACCTTTTAAATTATGTAAAATATTAGCAAGAAGATTTTGTTATTATATTAGATATGCTTTAATTCCAATATTTGGTATAAATTTTCCTGATTCTTGTTTAGCTCCAAATGATAAAGGATTTGGTGAATTAAAATTAGATGATTTAAATAATTTTAAAGAAAGTGAATTACCTGAACCTGTTCCACAACCTCCTACTCCACCACCAACTTCTTCTTCATCAGAAGATATAAGTAGTGGTAATAGTAGTAGTAATTCAAGTACTAGAGCAACTACTTCTTCAAGTTCTTCTTCACCAAAACAAAAAAATCAAAATTTAGATAAACGTCAAAATAATAGCAATAATAATAATAATACTAAGAATAAAAAAATTAAAAAGGAAGAATCTAATAATGGAATTGTTATACCTCCTGTTGGTACTTTCTTACCATTACCACATCAATTACCAAATATTCAACAATTAATGAATGATCAACAACAACAATCACAATCAATCCAAATTCCTATATCACCACCATCTTCATCATCTGAATCATCATTATCATCAATTAAAAAATCAGAAATATCACCAAGACAAGATTTTCTACCATATAGAAAATCAGGAAGTAGTACAACTATATCATCAATATTTTCAACAAATGAAAATAATAATAATAATAATTCAACTAGTAGTAGTAATAGAAATGAAGGTTCTGATATTTTAGAAATTGTAAATGCTTCAAAATGTTTACAATCATTAAGTCAAAAACCTAAAGATCAACAACAACAACAACAAGTACAAAAAGATATAAAAGGTTTAACTGATTTTAAAAATGATGATGATGAAGAAACTGAAATTTCTTCAACTGATGATAATGAATGTAATTATACAACATCACCAAGTTCAAAAAAGGAAGTTCAAGATCAAGAATCTAAAAAAGATGAAGAACAACAAAGAAATGATGATAATGATCAATCTGGTGGAATTTCTTCAATTTTAATAGCTGCTGAATTAAGAGAACAACCAAATACAGCAACTTCAACTTCAAGTAATAATATGAAGACTGGTTCTTCTAATAATGTACATTCTAAAAATACTAGTAGATCTAGTATGAGAATTAATGATTTGTTAACATAATAAGATAATAAAGGGGAATTGGATTTAAGGATAGATATTTTATTTTACTTTTATTTTATTTTATTTTTTATATTTTGCATTAGATTTTTATTTTTTTTACTTACTTTTACTTTTACTTTTACTTTTAATTTTTGTTTTATTAAATGGATATATAAATAAATTATTGGTCATATTATATTATAATGTTTTTTATAGGGTATGCTTTTTCTTTTCTTTTTCTTTGTCTTTTTCTTTTCGGTTCATTTTTAATATTTATTTTATGTGAGGATTTTTATAGTTTAATTTAATTTAATTTAATTTAATAATATGTATATTAATCTTGGTTTTATATTTGAAATAATTTGCATTAATTAAAACAATCAATTGGTTGCGTTGCGTTCCCTTTAAAAAACTCACTAAATGTCTGAAAGGAAAAAACGACAAAAAAAAAATTATCAACAAAATTTAAATTTTTTCTAACGTGTTTTCAATTCATCCAACCAACCAAGAATATGGATTTTATAGATTTTGATACATATACCAAAGATAATGAAGATATTGAATTACCACAACCACAACCAGCTTTATCTTTACCTTTAACATCAAATATAGAAAATTTTAGTAAAAAATTATCAAATTTTACAATAACAAGAAATATATTAAATTTAGATTCTA
Organism: Insectozyma bohioensis; assembly: GCA_030582535.1. Classification (NCBI taxonomy): domain Eukaryota; kingdom Fungi; phylum Ascomycota; class Pichiomycetes; order Serinales; family Debaryomycetaceae; genus Insectozyma; species Insectozyma bohioensis. Next base: position 93,138 of record JAKTXL010000033.1, on the reverse strand, counting down.
CCAAAGAATTTTTACAATCAAATGAAAATATTGAAGAAAATGAATTAATGAATAAATATGCTAAATTATCATTAAATTTATTAAATCGAGAGTCTGAAGAAAAGGATAAAGATTTAGAATCATATAATAATAATAATATAAATAATAATAATAATAATAATGCATTATCATCACGATTATCAAGAGTTTTAAATGAATCATTAAGTGATTCAAATATTCGAGAATTATTTGGATATTTAGAAGATAAATTTCAAACTGAAAATCAAATTTATTCAATTAATGAATTAATTGAACCAGGATTAATTGGATCAATATCAAGAAAAAAATTTAAAGGTAAAATAGAATTTGAATTAATTAAAAATCAACAATTAATATTGAAAGAATATCAACCAATTATAAAAAAATTAAAATTAATTGAAATTAAATTAAAAAAATTAAATGAATTTAATTTATTAATTAAAAATAAATTAAATGAAAATTATAATATTAATAATGAATTAAATTTAAAAAGTAAAAAATTAAATAATGAAAAAAATTTAATTTTATTAAAAAAAAATTTATTAATTAATTTTCAAAAAAAATTTACTTTAACAGAATATGAAGAATTTTTATTAATTAATAATGAAGAATTAAATGAAAATTTTTTTAAAATTTTAAAAAAATGTGAAATTATAATTGAAAATTGTTCAATATTATTATCAATTGATAATCCTCAATTAGGTTTAAAAATAATGAATAAAATTAATTATTTAATTAATAAATCAATTGATAAAATTATTTTATATTGTAATAAAACTTTAAATAATTTATATTCATTAAATTTAAAATCAAGATTAATTATTTTACATCAATGTTTTAAATATTTAAAAAATAAATTAAATTATTTTAATTCAATTGTAAATAATTTTATTGATTCAAGATCAAAATTATTACTTGATGAATTTTATAATCAAATTCAACCAACAATACAAAAGAAGAATAATAATAATAGTAGTAGTGGTTCTGATTCAAGACCTTTAGCTATGTCTGCTCATGATCCAACTAGATTTGTTGGAGATTTATTAGCTTATGTACATTCAATAGCAGTTAATGAATCAGAAATTGTTACATCAATATTTACAATGGATGAAGAAGAAACTAATAATAATGAAGATAATGAATTTAATTTAATTATAAAAGAAACAACAAATAAAATTTTAAAAAATTTATCAAAACCAATTAAATCAAAAATTGAACAAATTATTATAAGTGAAACTAAATTATCTATAATTATATCAATATTTAATTTAGTTGAATTATATTCAATGATGTTTAATAAACAAATTAATGATACAGGAAATTTAGTTGAAACAATGAATCAATTAATTAAAACTTGTCAAGATAGAATTATTTCAATAATATCAAATAGATTAGCAACAATTAAAACAAGTAATCTGGCAAAATTAGATTTAAATCTTGATTTACAACCACCTGAATGGATAATTGAATTTTATTCTGATTTATTACCTATAATAGATCAAATTACAACTAAAACAATATTAAATTTATCTATTGAAGAAAATGAAAATTTTTTAAATTTAATAATTAATAAACCAATTGAAATTTTTTATAAACATATTGAAGAAAATAAATTATTTCAATTTAAAAAAGATATTATTATATTAAAATTTAATTTTCTTGATTTAATTTTATCAAAAATTATGCCAATTAATTTATTATCAAATAAAATTTTAGAAATTAATGATTTAATTATTGAATTAACAGAAAATTTAATTAATTTAGAATTAATTAATTTATTAAATCAATGTAAATTACAAGATTATTATAATATAATTAATATGATATGTCCTTTTGAAGATGATGATGAATTTTTTGAAATTTCAATTTATGAACCAATTAAAGAAAATAAATTATATAATTTAAATAAATTAAAAGAAATTAATAAAGAAATTGAAATTTTTTTACCAAATACAATGATTGAAATTCAACAATCTTTATTAAGTTTAAATTCTCCAATTATTGTAAATGAAATTATAAATAAATCATTTATAAAATTTATAAAATTTTATAAAAAATTAAATTTATTAAATAATGAATTTATGAATTTTCAATTTACTTGGTCATATTTAGAAATTTCTACAATGTTAGGTATAGATAATATAGATAGTATATAATTAGTTAATTAATTAATTCACTATGATCAGGTATTTTACCACGTCCATAACCATCTTTTGAATAATAATCCATTGGATAAAATTTATCATTCCACATTTCATCTTCTTTTAACATAACCATAGCTTCATAAGGAGTTAATAAAGGTTTATTAAAAGCATAACCCCAATCAATAGATAATCTTGGACAAGCAATTTGAATAAAACAATCAATATCATCAAACATTGAAATTTTTTTTGGAAAAATTTCACTTAAAATAATTTTAATAACTTTAAAACCTTTTTGAATTAATAAATTTTCTAAATTATTTAATGTTTGAGGATTACCTTGTCTACCTAAAGAACCTAAAATTAAACCAATTTTTTTTGAATTTGAAGCTTTAATTAAAGCATCTTCTCTTATATTAATCATTTCTTTTTGATTATAATATTCTTTTGTAAATTTTTTTGAATATGGATCATATCTAAATGCTGGTATATCAGGATTATGAATCATTGAACTTTCTAAATGAAATCTACCATCTCCAATATAAATCATACCTTTTATAAAATTTTTATCTAATCTTGCTGATGTACAACCTAATACTTCACCTTTTGATAAAGGTCTAGTTTGTGGAGGAATTAAATAAATTGGTTTATCATTATCAATTTCTAATTTTGTTTTAATACTATGAATAGTTGGATTAAATTGTATTGTACCAAATATAGCTAATTGAGATCCTTGATCAAAATTTAATTTTAATGTATTAATTAAATGTAATTCATCAATATTTATTGTAACAAATATATATAATACTTTAATTTCTGTTATATCTATAGGTACTAAACATGAATGAGCATAATGTATAATAAAATCACAATCTAATGATCTTGCAGTAAAATCATCTATACAACATGCTCCATATGATACATCACCCATTATAATAGTTTCAACTTGACAAAATTGTTCTAAAATATCTGAAATAATTAATGAATAAATTAATAAACCTTCTGGCATTTGTAATGCAATTCTTTTACAATTATTTTTTTGAATATTCCATATAGTTTTATGAATTTCAAAATTATAATTTGATGGTAATAATTTTATTGATTCATTTAATTCTTTATTATTTAAAATATCTTCTGGTATTTGATTTATAACTCTATTTATTAATCTTCTTTTGGGGGTTGTTCTTATTAATGGTTTATCTGATTCATTTATGGGTATTTCCAGTTGTTGATTCTTTTTCTTACCTACAAATCTTCTTTTTGGAAATTTTGGTTTCTCTTCTTGTTCTTCTTCTTGGGTCGTTATCTCTATTGGTTTTTCAACTGGACTCATTATTATCTTATTATCTTATTATCTGTTAGTTATAGATTAGATGATTAGTAAAATAAAAATAAAAAAAAAATAAAAAATTTTTATATTTCTGGATTCCTGCATATTGACAAGTAACGAAGGAAGGATCCATCCATCGCAGGTTTAAAAATAAGCAGCCAAAAACAATTCCAAAATATTCTATTCTATTTCAATAAAACTACCAACCAACCACCAAAAGATGATTACACCATTTTTTACTATAAATCAAGATGATGAATTTATCTATATAGATATCAAAATATCACATATTCGATTCAATGCACCAAATATAGAAATGATAGTTGATAAAGAATTATTTATATTTTCATTATCACCATATTATTTAAGATTAAGATTTCCTCATGAATGTATTGATGATGAAGATAAACCTGCGAAAGCTGAATATAATTCAAAAGAAGAAATTATAAAAATTAAATTACCAAAAGAAATTAAAGGTCAATTTTTTCCTGATTTAGATTTAACTACTAAATTATTAGCTAGAAATAATGAAGCAGAACAACAACAACCAAAGAATAATAAACCATTAATTGAAGAATTAGATAGTACTGAAAATAATCAAGTTGAAAAAGATTTTCAAGAAGGTGAACGATTTGATTGGGAAATTAAACAAGAAACCCCAATTAATCCATCATTATTAGAAGGTACAAATATAAGTATTCAAAATATAAAATATGGATTTAATAATGAATATGATAATATAATAGGAATTAGTATTAATAATGGTAATGATATTAATGAATTAGGTAATCCTGAACAAACACCAGAAAATGATAGAATTATAGAAAGATTAATTAAAGAAAATATAAAATTTGATATTGAAATTTATGCAGCTGATTATATAATGGAAAAATATCCAAATGAAGAAGATGATGATAAAAATTTTAAAAAATTAATTGAATGGAAAAATCCAATAACTTTAAAATTTTTAAAATGGTATAAATCAAATAAAGATCTGAATGAAGAACAACAGAAGATAATGCCTGTTGAATTTAATGAAAAACAACAAAAACAAATGATGGATTTACCAAAAAAATCTTATTTAATTGAAGATTCTTATAAACCAGAAATTTTATTATTAATAATTAGTTTATTATATTCTTATCATTTTGATTTAAGAGAAAATGAAGGTGATCATAATATTGAAAGTGTTTGGACAATTGGAAAAATTTTACCACAATTTTCATTTTTAGATTCAAAAATTTCTTTAAATGAAAATTCAAATCTTTTAAAAAGTTGTTTAATTACATGTATTAGAAGATCATTAAGTTATACATTACATAGAAATTGGAATTTTATTCAAAAAGTTTTAATGGATGTTTATTATAATTTAAGAGGTGGTAAAAGATTAATTTTAATTAGTTTATTAAATTTAAAAGAATTATTTAGATTTAATGATATTTATTATATTTATGATAAAATTTGGTTACAAGATTTATGTTCTTATTTAATTAGTAATAATTTAAATGAATTAACTATACGAAATTTAGCTTATGATTTTAAAAAAATTATTGATAATTTAAAAAAAACTGATATAACTTTTGAAAAATTAAATAAAGAAGAAATTAATGATGAGATGGATGAAAATTATGATGAAAATGAAAATGAAAATGATGATGATGATGATGATGATGATATAATTGCATTAAATTTAGAAGAAATTGAAATGATGGCAGAAAATCTGTATCAAGAATATTTACAACAACAACAACAATAATAAAACTAGATCCTAAATCTTTCATAAATAGTAGAAAAATAAATTCTATTCTAGTTACTATATAATTCTTCTTCTTCTTCTTCTTCTTCTTCTTCTTCTTCTTTCATTTATTTATTTACAACAATAAATATTTTAAGATTTTATTAAATAACTTAAAGCTTTACCAACTAAACCTCTTAATTTAGAAGGATTAGATCTTGCAAAAGCAATTAAACAAGCAAATGAAGTACTAAATGCCAAAATTTCTAAATTTAAATTTGTTAAAGTTGGTTCAGAATCAACAAAAGTACCTAAAGCTTTTGGAGCTATAAATAAAGATAATTCATTTCTTCTATTTGCCTTTTCAATAAATAAACTTAATCCACATACTGAACTACCCATATAAGGAGCTAATAAATCCCAAAATTTTTGATTTTTTATTTGAGGATGAAAATTTCTTGTTAAACAATAAAAACTCCAATATAAAAAATTAAAAGCACCTAAAAATATTGAAGATCTAATAATTTTTTTTAATACATTTAATGGATTACCTTTTAATCTTTTTATAAATATATACATAAATAAATTTAAATAAGAATATAATTTAAAAGCAAATTTAAATTCTTTTAAAAAAATTAATAATGAATGTTTTAAACAACTTTTAGTTCTAAATTGATGAAAAATTTCACAAGGTAATTTATCAGTTTTTGATAAATCACCTAAATTTGGATCTTTATTATATTTTAAACAAAACTTTTTATAATGATCTTGATTTTCTAAATTTTTCGTACCATAATCTAAACTACCATTTTTTAAAGATCTTAAACCTTTTAAAATATCTAAATCAACCATTGATGCATTAGTTATCCATTGAGAATAATTTGAATCTAATTTTTCAGGTTCAAACATCCATGAACTCATTATAAAAAAACATGATATAGTAAATAATAAAATATCTCCATTACCTTTTATAAAATTTGGTATATAAGATTTAGTTTGTAAATTTGATGATATAATAGTATCTAAAGCTCTTGTAACTAATATTATAGTCCAATCTAAAGTATATCTTCTATCTTTTTTAATTTTTTCAAATTGAAATTTTGGAAAATTAATTAATGATGAAATAAATGCAGATATAAAAAAACTTATAAATTCAATATTTTTAAATTTATAATTTATTAAAATTTTTGTTAAAATTGGATTTAATGCATTTATTATAATTATAATTTTTGTCATAAATATAGTTAATCTTGAAGAATCAAAAGGATCTAATAAAATAAATTTTAAATCTTGAGGTAAATTTTTAAAATTATTTTTATTATGAATTGAACAAATTCTTTTAATTAATCTTGGTAATATTTCATATATATAACTAAATAAAAATGCTTTAATAAAAGATTTTTGAATAAATATAATTTTAAATATTTTAATCGTATTTGAATACGAAATTTGAACTAAAAATTTTAAATTTTTAAAAAATCGATGAATTAAAAATTTTAATTGTGAATTATTATTATTATTCAAACTTTTCAATATTCTAACATTTGATTGAATCATTATCTCTAAAGAAAGTAATTGAAGATGATAAGAAGAAGAAAAGAAGGTTGGTTTGATTGTTGATTCTTGATATAATTCTATAAAAATCTTGGGGGTTGTCAAGATCAGCTAATTATAATTCCTTTAAATAGTCTGAAAAAAAAAAAGTAATAGATTTGAAATCGGAACCAAATGAAACTAAAAAAAAAGAGGCTCATAATTTAAATTTCTTTTTTTCGTTTGTTTTTGTTTACTTGCAGCCATTTTGCTTACTTTGTTTTGTTCCTCGGCAGACGGAGGTCAATTAAATAAATAATAATAAAATAAAATAAAAGATAACGAAAGAAATTCCAACAATAGAACAAATAGAACAAATGGAAGGATCTGATTATTCAAATTTTATATAATTACAAAATATACCAAAATGAATGAAAAAGAAATGGGATGTTTTTACATTTAAAAAAATTTGTAGAAAATTAAGAAAAAAAAAAAGTTTAGATTTTAAAAAATCAAGAAGCAAAGATCACATATATAAATGAAAAATTGATTAAATAAATATTAAATGATTTTATTATTATCATTCTAATTTGAAGAATATGTTGATATAATTTTCCGGTTTTGTACCAAATTAAGAAATTAGAGAAGTACACAATATTCTATTTTTTGTGAAAAATTGATTGATAAAATTTTTCAAGTCTTCTCTTCTCTTCACTTCCACCCACGTTTAAAATAAAATAAATAAATAATCCCAAATTACTAGAAATATTATAACAATATCGGAAGTTTTACAATATATATATATATATATATATATAATTTTATACTATAAGTTTAATTAAATGGAACTAAGGTTAAAATTCCAAAAACCTGTCGCGTGAGTGGATGAAAAAAACAATGCTGTTTGGATATCTAACTAAAATAAAATATATATATTATATTATATGTAGTTTCTTTTTTGATTTTTAAACATTATCATAAAATTAATATAAGGATATATAAGTAATTATATATATCAAGTTCAAACGCTAATTCTATAATTAACTTTAAAAATCTCTTTATAAAATTAATATAATCAGCAAAAAAAAAAAAAAAAAAAAAAAAAAAAAAAAAAAAAAAAAAAAAAAAAAAAAAAAAAAAAAAAAAAAAGATATCATCATGTTGTATGTACATGTACATGTTGATTTCTTTCTAAATTTATGTTTTTTCTATTAAGACTAATAATAATAAAATGATTTGATTTTGGTTGCTTTGTTAATTTTGGGTGGTATTTTCCTAATTGATTGTTTTTTATATCATAAAGTGAAGAATTAAATTTACATTGTTTTGAAATATAAAAAAAAAAAAAAAAAAAAAAAAAAAAAAAAAAAAAAAAAAAAAAAAAAAAAATGCTACCCAACATTATAAAAATAAAAAAAAAAATTTATTATCACCATCTGAAAGAAAGAAAGAAAGAAAGAAATAATTAGAGAAGTCGAGTTTGATTTATTAAAGTTTGCTAGAGAATAAGATCAAGAGAATTATTTGATGATTCATCAAATCAAAGAAAAAGGGGAAGGTCTTTTTTTTTTTTTTATCTTCTTTAGATCTCAATGAAATTAAATTAATCTAAGTATATCAAATCAAATCAAATCAAATCAAAAATCTCTTTATTTTAATTTTAATTTTAATAAATTGTGTAATATTATTATACTTAGGGAAACAATTATTTAAAGTTCTTCTTAAATTATCTTTAAAAGATTTTAAAACCAACCATCAAATTTTTAGAAAAAATAATTAACCTTACTATTGGGAAAATATTCAAATATATAATTATATATTATTAAAACGAACTAAAAAAAATATGCTATAAAATTGAAAAATTGAAAAATTGAAAAATTGAAAATTGAAATGGATTGAATGCTTTAAAATAATGACTGTAAAAAAAGTAATATAATATATAATATATAATATTAGTTTGTAAGTATAATTTGTTTTTTTTTGTTTTTGTTTTTTGTTTTTTGTTTTGTATTTGAATAGTATAATAATAATAAATTGTACATTATATTTATTAATGCAAAATAAAAAGAAAAAAATTTAGAAATATAAATAGTAAAAATCATTTTTGTTTTTTTATTTTATTTTATTTTATTTTATCTATTATCATATAACTAAAAATTAACTAAACCCAAACCCCTTTAAACTCCTTTTCTTATTTATTTATTTATTTATTTAATTTATTTTATTTTATTTATTTGATGATAATATATCATGTGGGTATCTTCCTACATTCAGTTGTTGACGTGAATGTCCATGAGTAGATGATGATGAAGGTGGATTTGCATCATCTGTTGTTGTTGTTGTTCCTATAGTTGTTGTATCCATAGACAGGTCTGCATCTTCATCATCATGTTCTTCTTGTTCTTCTACTTGTTCTTCTACTTGTTCTTCTTCTATATCTTGATCTTTCTTTTTGATCATCTTTGAACTTGTACTTGTACTTGTACTTGAACTTGTTGGTTGTATTATTATTTTAGGTGGTGGTATAGGAGGTAATTCTTGAAATGGTGAATTTTCTTCTTTTGTTATAGTACTTGATGATTTTTGACGTTTATGAGAATGTCCACCTTTAATAGGATTCCCACTTCCAATATTTGGTTGACCAGAAACTGGTTTCCAATGATGAAATTGTATTACATGTTGAAATGATGTCATTGATTCTTGCAGGGGTTGAATTTGCAGTTTACTTTGTTTATGTAATGGTTGTGCTGGTATTGGTTTAACTTGTAATGTTGATTGTGAACCTAAAGGAGATTGTAATTGTTGATGATGATGTTGATGTTTTTCATTTAAATCTATACTTGATTGTGATCCTCGTCGATTTGATCTTATACTATTTACAGATGTTGAAGTTGTTGTTGATGATGATCCACTAATTGGTGTATCAACAGGTAATGAATAATGACGTTGATGACTTCGTATAGGATTATTTCTTTTTGAACTAGTAGTAGTTGTTGTTGTTGTTGTTGGGTATCCTCTATATGGTGTTGTTGGAGTAGATAAATTTGCAACTGCTTGTGCACCAATTTTTGCTGGTGATAATGGTCTTTTATTACTTAAATTAACACCACCACTACTACTTCCAGCTCCAAATCTAAATCCCATTGGTGGTACTGAACTAGCATTTAATGTATCATGTTGTAATATTCCTTTATGACCTTTTTGAAATTGAGCAAAATTTCCTTGTTGTTGATGTTGATGTTGTTGTTGTTGTTGTTGTTGTTGTTGTTGTTGTTGTTGTTGTTGTTGTTGTTGTTGTTGTTGTTCTTGTAATTCCAGTTGTAATTTTCTTTGATTTGCTTGAATTGCTTGTATTTGTTGTTCTTGCAGCATTTGAAATTGTTGTTGTTGTACTTGTTGTTGTTGAAATTGTTGTTGTTGCTGTAGTTGTTGTTGTTGTTGTTGTTGTTGTTGTTGTAATTGAGATCTTTGAATAATTTGTAATTGTTCTTCATTTAAATCAGATGTTTTACCAACACATAATAAAGGTATTAAATTTGTTGGTATTTGAGCTCTTAATGCAGTTTGTAATATAGCAAGGTTTTTATTAGCAGTTTCTGCTTTATAATAATCTTGTTTAGTTCTTTCTTGTTCTGATTTTAATTTTAATGCTTCTATAAATGCTTGTTCAGAAAATGGAAATGTTGTTACATTAGGTCCTAATAATTCTAATAAACCACTTGTTCCTTCTAAATTTTTTTGTTGTTGTAATGGTGAAGTAAATGCTGATGTTGATAATTGAGGTTGTTGTACTTGTTGTTGTACTTGTTGTTGTTGTGATAAACTTATTGATTCAGTTAATTTTGGTAATGTAGGAACTGAAGTTGATGAAGAAGTTCCTTGAAATGATGTTGATTTATCATAAAATGGTGGTTGCAAAGTAATTTGAGATTTATTATTATCATCTGATAATTCAGTTGACAGTAATTGTCTTTTTTGAGGTATTGATTTTTCATTAGATTCTTTATTTTCTTCATTTTGATTTCCAATGAGTGAATTAACACTCATTGAAGACATGATATTAATATCAAGACTTCTTTCTTTATAAATTAATTTGATGTGGCAAAAAATAGAACAAAAATTAAAAAAATCAACTAACAAAAAAAAAAAAAATGTATGTATTGGAAAGGAAAGGGGGTTTCTCAAATGATTGAATGGATGGATGGATTGATGGATATTTTAAATATATGATGATGAAGCATTTAAAACATATAATATACTATGATGGAATATATGAATTGTATATAATATTTTATAAAACTATCTATCAAATATCTCAGTTGTTGTAGTTATAGTTGTAGTTGTAGTTTTTGCCTTTCCAAATAGAAATTTGATTTTGATTTGATTGTTAGTTGTGTTGTGTTGTATGTAAGATCTTTAAATTGTATTGTAGATCAACGAAAAAAAGGATAAAATGAAATATGAATTAAATGAAATGAAATGAAGGAAACGAAAGGAAGAACTTTTGGAAGTTGAAAGGAAAAGTTATATAAAAATAGATCTCTTACTTCTAATTCTAATTCTTCTTCTTCTATTACTTCTTCTTCTACTTCTTTTTGTCTTGTCAAAATAGAAATAGAAATAGAAATAGAAATAGAAATTTAAATTTAAATTTAAAATAGAAAAATCTAAAATTAAAAAAAAAAGGAAAAAAAGAAAATTAAAAAATTAAATTTCATACAGGAAGCTTAAAAGAACAACCAACTATTGATTGATTTGATCTTATTAGGAATAACAATAACCACAAACTATTAATTGGTACAAAGTTACAAATTATCTAATTAGTTTTATTTTATCTTAAATAAGTATAAATCTAGATTTAATTGAATTTATCCATTTTAATTTTAATTATCAAAATCAATTTTATTTTATTTTATTGCTTTTTTTTCCTTATGTATTTATTATTAGATCATATTACAATAGAATGGGATACCCATGGCATACATACATAAATAAATAGATAAGTGAATAAGTAACTAATTAAACTCCTTTAAGACAATACAATATAAGATATTAAAATTCAATTCCATAATAATAAATGAAATAAATGAAAAGTAATTTATTCCATCAGATCCTTTTATTTTTTTTTAATGCAATTTTTGTTTTTTTTGTTTTTTTTTGCTACTTTCCTTTCCTTTGTGTTCCAACAATAAATAACAATCAATAATCAGAAATCATCATCAAATGAAATTGAAATTGAAATTTAATTGTGTTGATATGTTCAATTCAATTCGGTTCAGTTCAATTGTAATACCGATATTTCTCTATCTCTCTACTTATTTATGGCCCTCCTCCCCCACCCCCTAAAAAGAATTAAAAAATTATAATTGAAATAATTATAGAAATCTATTTTAGGTAAGAAAATAATTTAATTTGGATATTGAAATATTTGAATTATTGTGAAGTTTAATTTGATAATTAAGAGTAAGAGTTTCCTAACCATATAGAAAATAAAATAAAACAAAACAAAACATGTTGTTGTTGTTGTTGTTGTTGTTGTGTTGGATCCCATTGCAAAATATACAAATACAAATACAAATACTACTGTTTAATTAATTTACTTGATTGGGCCAAATGATTTCTAAATTTGGCTTAATTAGATTTCTTACGTTTGTTTAACTTAGGGGTCGAAAAAAAGAAAAAGAAAAAAGAAAAAAAAAACATTCCGGAATTTATCATTTTATCATTCATTTTTTAGTACCCAAGTATCATAACTCTTATTGAAAGGGTAAGGATGATTTATATCTATATATATATATATAGATATATATATCATCTACTATGTAAGCCATTCGTTTAAGTAAATTTTTGCCCAATGGTTTTGAAATTTTTCTAAAAAAAAAAAAGAAATAAAAAAATAAAATAAAATTTGGGGGAATAGATGGATAGATGGATGGATGATGGTCAAGAACTAGAAGAGAAGAAGAAGAAGAAGAAGAGATGTGGAATTGGCGAAAATATAAAATTCTATTCTATTTATGGGTTTTAATTTTTAATTTTTAATTTCTAAAACTAAAAAAGTTCATCTTTTATATATTTTAGGAGTTTCGGGATACTTACTTAATCTATCTTTCTCTATTTGCTTCTTAAAAATATAATTGATCTATCTTTTACATTTCTGTTTATTTATACTTTCTGTTTTATATTTATTTTTAACTTTTTCTTCTTTATTCTCTTATTTTTTTCATTTATCTAATCTATTTATAAATTTTCTAACTACAAAGTTTAGACTAAAATTCAAAATTTTGATGGTTGCTTTATTTTTTATTTTATTTTATGAGAGACATATAGAAAAAAACATCTACCTCAATGTTTTAAATGAAATAATATATTCATAGTTCTATTTTAGTGTTTGTTATAAACTTACAAAATAAATCTTTTGATTAATAAAAATTGACTGCAAAAAGTTGCAATTCAATTCGTATTGGCAGTGAGAGACTTCCAAGTTCTGATATGATATGTTATGATACGTGTTGTCTACTACAAAAAAAAAAAAAGACAGAAAAAAAAAAAAAATTTTGGAGACCAAGCCAAACATCAACAAGATCAACTTTAAACCTCCATCAAAAACAAGGGTTCATACTTAACTTCAATAACGTGTATATAGATTTCTTCTTAAGTTATTATACAATTTCATTAGTTTATTTTGTTTTGTTGTATATAATTAGTTAGAAAAAGAAAAAAAAAGACATGGGCAAAAGTAAGAAAAAGAATAATAACAAGAGTCCGTCAACGAATAATAATGAACAAATCGATGATACTTTACTGGAGGAAGTTAAAGATATATCAATTAATGAAACTGAGGAATTAAAAGAAGAAATAAAAGATGATTCTATAAAAAATAAACAAGAAAATGAAGAAGAAGGAGAAGAAGACGATCATAATAATTCAATAATTGAAAAACTAAAGAAAACGCAACAAGAACGTGATGAAATACAAGAATCTTATGATAATTTAGTTAGTAAATTATCATCAATGAGAACAGTATTTACAAAAATGAAACAATCAGAAGAAGAATTAGAAATTAAAAATGAATTAGTTGAAAAATTATCAAAAGAAAATGAAAATTTACAACAACAATTAAAAAATTCTTTAAAAAATGAAAAAAATAATGAATTAATTAATCAATTACAAGAAAAAAATATTGATTTAAATAATGAATGTGAAAAATTAAGTGATTCATTAACAAAATCAAGAAGAGAATATAATTTAAATTTAGAAAATTTACAAGATGATATATATAATTTAGAAAATACAAATTCAAAATTAATTAAAAAAAATAATGAATTAAAACAAGAAATTAATGAATTTAATATAAGTAATGATGAATTAAAATTAAATTTAAAACAACAAGAATTTATAATTGATGAATTAAAAGAAAAATTATTAATTAAAACTGAAGAATTTAATGAATCAAATAAATCAATAAATGAATTTAAATTAATTATTAATAAAAATCAAGAAAATTCAGATAATAAAATAAATGAATTAAATAAAGAAATTGAAAATAAACAAATTTTAAATAATAATAATGAATTAAAAATAAAAAATTTTGAAAATAAATTAAATGAACAAAATAAAGAATTAATTAATTTAAAAGAAGAAATTAAACAAATAGATAATTTAAAAATTGAAATAAATAATAAACAATTATTAATTGGGAAATTACGTCATGAAGCAATTATATTAAATGAACATTTAACAAAAGCATTAACAATGTTAAAACAAGGTAATGATGATTCAGAAGATGGTTCAACAAAAAAAAAATCAATTGATACTGAATTAATTTCAAATGTTATAATAAGTTTTTTACAATTTCCAAGAGGTGATTCAAAAAAATTTGAATCTTTAAAATTAATTAGTGCTTTATTAAATTGGAATCAAGATCAAAAAATTGCAGCTGGTTTACAATCTACATCAAATAATAATAATAATAATAATAATAATAATAATCCAATAAATACTACAAAATTGGATAAAGATGGTAATGAAATTCCTGTAAGACAAAGTTTTGTTTCTTTATGGACTGAATATCTAGAAAAAGAATCAAGTGGGAAATAAAATAAAGTAAAATAAAATAAGTAACAAAAGTTATTAGTGTTTTTTTTTTTTAATATAAATAAATAAATTAAAATAAATTAAAATAATTAATTAATTAATTATTTGATTATTTGATTAATTGATTAATTGATTGATCTCTCTCTTTTGATTTGAAAAATTTAATTTCGCGTATTAAAAAATATGATGAGAATTATTTCTTTGGTGGAAAGAAAGAAAAAAAAAAAAACATTAATGTTATTTATATCACCACCACGTCTTTTCACAACAATCAAAATATGGTGAATATATCTGATTTCTTTAAAGAAAGAAATAAAAATAATTCAAATACTACTGTATGTATATCAATTTAATTAATGAAAATTTCAATGTCTTTTTTGTTTCTTTGGTTTGTTTATACTAACTTTCAATTGTTTAAATTAGAAACGTAAATCGGATGTATCATCATCTTCATCAACAATTAAAAATCAACCACCTCCTAAAAAGACAAAAGTTGAAAATCCACCACCTCAAGAAATAATTGATTTAGATGATGATGATTTTAGTGATGATGATGAATTTATAGAAGAAATTAAAGAAACTACACCAAAAAAAAAATCAACTCCTAAAACTCCTACTCCTGCAAAATCAAAAGTAACACCAAAGAAATCTCAATCTCAACCAAAATCAACTTCTACAACAACTACCACTAGTACACTGTCGATATCAGCAATGGATATATTAAAAGAAATTCCAGATGCTGAATTACCAGAAACTGAAGAAAATGAACCTGGAGAAAAATTCAATTTTGCAAAATTAAATGCAATGAAACAAGCAAATTCAACAACATCAACAACGATTGAATTACCTATGGCACAACCAAATTGTTTAAGTGGATTAACAATAGTATTTACTGGTCAATTACCAAATTTAGATCGTGAAACTGGTGAACTGACAGTTAAACAATATGGTGGGAAAGTTACAAAATCTATATCAGGTAAAACAAGTTTAGTTGTTATTGGATCAGAAGCTGGACCTTCAAAAATTAAAAAAATTAAACAAAATAAAATTAAATGTATTGATGAAGATGGTTTTATTCAATTATTAATGAAAATGCCAATTGATGGAGGATCAGGTGAATTAGCTCAAAAAGCAAAATTAAAAAGAGAAGAAGAAGAAAGAAAAATTATTGAAGATGCAAAAAAAGCTGAAATTGAAGAACAAGAACAAGAAGAAAAGAAAAGAAAATTATTACAACAACAACAACAACAAAAAGTAAATAATAATGTTAAAGATGGTAAAATTGTTCATATACCTCAACAACCACCTTCAACTAATGATATTCCAGCAAAAGATAAATTATGGACAGTTAAATATGCACCTACAAATATAAGTCAATTATGTGGGAATAAAGGACAAATTAAAAAATTAGAAACTTGGTTAACAAATTGGTCAGATTATCAATCAAAAAATTTTAAAGGTGGGAAATTTGATGATATAAATAATTTTAGAGCTGTATTAATTAGTGGACCACCAGGTATTGGTAAAACTTCAGCTGCACATTTAGTTGCAAAATCTTTAGGTTATGATATATTAGAAAAAAATGCATCTGATGTAAGATCAAAATCTTTATTAAATTTAAATATTAAAAATGTTTTAAATAATACATCAGTTGTTGGATTTTTTAAAAATAGAGAAGAACAACAAGAAAATGAAAATTCAAAAAATAATAAAAAATTTTGTTTAATTATGGATGAAGTTGATGGTATGTCAAGTGGTGATCATGGAGGTGCGGGAGCTTTATCCCAATTTTGTAAAACAACTAATGTACCAATGATTTTAATTTGTAATGATAAATCATTACCAAAAATGAGAACATTTGATAGAGTTACATATGATTTACCATTTAGAAGACCAAGTGAACAAGAAGTTAAAAGTAGATTAATGACTATAGCATTAAGAGAACATATTAAATTAGATCATAATATTATTGGACAATTAGTTCAAGCAACTTCAAATGATATTAGACAAATGATAAATTTATTAAGTACGGTATCAAAAACTCAAAAACATATTGGATTAACAAATATTAAAGAAATTCAAGAAAGTTGGAAAAAACAAATTATATTAAAACCTTTTGATATATGTGGGAAATTATTATCACTGGGTATATGGAATTCACCAAAACAAAATTTTAATGAAAAATTAGATTTATATTTTAATGATATTGATTTTGCACCTTTAATGATTCAAGAAAATTATTTAATGACAAAACCAAGATCAATGAATGGGAAATCACATATTGAATTAATTTCAAAAGCAGCAGATGATATAAGTATATCAGATAGTATAAATTCATTAATTAGATCAAGTGAACAACAATGGAGTTTATTACCATTTCATGGTATAATGTCAACAATTAAACCAAGTTTTGAAATAGCAGGACAAGTTACAGGTAGAATAAATTTTAGTAGTTGGTTAGGACAAAATTCAAAACAAATGAAATATCAAAGAATTTTACAAGAATTACAATATCATACAAGAATTAAAACTTCAACAACAAAACAAGAATTAAGATTAGATTATTTAAATCCTTTATGGAAAAAATTATCACAATCTATTAAAATTAATCAAGATGATAAAGGAATTGATGAAACTATTAAATTAATGGATGAATATTATTTAACAAAAGAAGATTTTGATAATATTGGAGATTTATTAAATGAACAATTAAATTTATCAACAAAATTAAAAAGTTCATTTACAAGAAAATATAATAATGGAATTCATCCAACAGTAATATATAAAACTGGAAATTCATTAAGTAGTAGTAATGGAAAAAAATCAGCAAGTAGTAAAAGTAAAGTTGATTATGAAGATGTTGTTGATGATGATATGGAAGATATAATTGAAGATAAAGATGAAGATAATAATAATAATAATGATATAATTGATAGTAAAAAAGATAAATTAATTAAACTTTTACCAACAAATAAGAAAAGAGGTAGTAGTAAATCTCTGGGACCTGCTAAAAAAAGAACAAAGAAATAAAAATAAAATAAAAATAAAAATAAGTAGGTATATATAAAATTATAATACATATACGAAATAAAATTATATAATCTTTTAGTAAAAGACAATAAAAAACATCTGAAATTAAATGAAATGAAACTTGATTGCAAAAATGACAAAATGTGAGAAAAGAGAAAAGAAAAAAAAGAGTAAAAAATTTTAACATACCAACAGGAAGTAAATTTTGTATACACACGCGTATTGTATTACATTGTATTACATTGTATTACATTGTTTCAGAACGATTGTTGAATTAAAACAAAGACAAGGGAAAGGTACTTACTATTCATTCGTTCTTAGTTAGTTATTGTTTTAATTGATTTAATTGATTTATCCCATATTACATTAGTATTGCAAGAGAAAGAGAAGTGAAGTCAATTTAGAGAAACGTAAGGCACCAGAAACAGAAACAGAAACAAAGAAAAACAAAACAAAACGCAGTAGTAAAAATTTTTAGTCAGTCACTCAGAAAATAAAATTAAAATTAAAAGGGAATTTTTTATTATCAACACATTCTTACAACTTAACTTTACAACTTAACTTTACAACAACCAATTAACAACTAACAACTAACACCACATCATATCATATCATATCATACCATATCATACTATATAACACACACACAATCTTATATTATATATAACTTAATTTCCTTTCCTTTTCCTTTTCATTTTATTTATTCAATTCACTTAATTTGTTGTTTTTATTCATAACCCCCATCATATAATGTCAGGTATACCATTATTTAATATTCCAAATACAAAACGAAATAATACATCAAATAATAAAATATTACCAAATTTAACAATACCTTCACTACATAATAATACACAACCAACACCACCAAAAATAAATTTAAATGATAATGAATTATTAAATTATAATCAATTAATTAATAACAACCAGGAAACCCTACAGACAACTAATAATAATTATCAACCACCTACTCATCATCATCATAATTCTACTTCTTCTTCAACTTCATTATCTTCTTCAACTCCTATAACTATAAGTTCATCATCTTCTTCAAGTACAAGTAAATTGAAAAGAAGACCTCCTCCTTTATATACAAGTGATATATCTATATCGACACCACCACCAACTGATCAAAATTTATATGATGAAATACATAAAAAGGATGAAAATTATACAACAACAAATTCAAATTCAAATGATAATAATAATACTACAATTATGATGAGAGATGATGATTTTTCATTTGAAAATAATACATTAACAGTAAAACATCATTTAGAACAATTAACACCATATGATTGGTATTTATTTGCAAATGCAAATCAATTAATTGAAATTGATAAATTAGGTGAAGGTAATGGAGGTTCAGTTACAAAATGTTTTATTGAACAATTACCAAATCAACAAATATTTGCATTAAAATTAATTATAACAGATCCAAATCCAGATATTCAAAAACAAATTTTTAGAGAATTAGAAGTTACAAGAAAATGTCAACATCCAAATATTGTTAAATATTATGGATCATTTTTATTAGAAAAACAATTAATGATTGGTATTACAATGGAATATATGGATGGTAAATCATTAGATTCTATATATAAAGAAGTTTTAAAAAGAGATAAAACAAATAGAATTAATGAAAAAGTTTTAGGTAAAATTTCAAATTCTATATTATCAGGATTAGATTATTTACATCTGAGAAATATAATTCATAGAGATATTAAACCTTCAAATATTTTATTAGATACTAAAGGTAATGTTAAATTATGTGATTTTGGAGTTAGTGGAGAAATTGTAAATTCAATAGCATCAACATTTGTTGGTACACAATATTATATGGCACCAGAAAGAATTACAGGAGGAACATATTCAATAACAAGTGATATTTGGTCTTTGGGGATATCATTATTAGAAGTTGCAAATGGAAAATTTCCAATTGATATTTCATTAGGTCCAATAGAAGTTGTTGAAATGATTAGTAGATGTGAATTAATTTTAAATGATTTTGAAAATGATAATATTTTTTGGTCAATTGAATTTAAAAATTTTATTTCAAAATGTTTAATTAAAGATTTTAAAAAAAGATCTATACCAAGAGATTTTTTAGCTAATGATGAATGGTGTTTAATTCAACTGAAAGAAAAAGTTAGAATGGATAAATTTGTTAAAGTTGTTTGGGAATTAAATGAATAGAAAAGAAAGAAAAAGAAAAAGAAGATAGAAAATAATAAATGTTTTTAATGATTTAATAGTTTTTTTTTAAATAATAATAATAATAATTAATATAATAATAATAATAATAATAGTAATAATAATAGTAAAAGAATCCAAAATGAAATGAATGGAAAATAAAAAAGTTTCGTATATTTTTTTTCTCTGATTTTGTGTTACAAAAGAAAAAAAAAGGAGACAAGTAAGTAAAAAAAAAAAGTGAAAGTGAAAGTGAAAGTGAAAGTAATACCAATTTTCATTCGGTTATATTCTATTCCATCATACATTCTTACTTTCTTTTCTTATAAAAAAGGGTTTGAAGAACTATAAGAAAGAAATTAAATATTTAATTTTAATTAATTAATTAACAAAAAAATCTATGGATATTGATTTTTTTTTTTTTTTTTTTTTTTTTTTGGAAATGATTTGATGACGAATAATTTATAATTAAATTAAATTTAAACTAAATAGAAAATCATCATTTCTTTAAAATATTTAAAACGTAAATTATACAAAAAAGTATTATTTATTTATTAAATTATTTAATCATTTTGGTTGGCATTATTCTTATCCTATCTATCTATCTATCTCTATCCACTTTATAACAATAAAGAAAAAAATGTATATATATATAAACTCAAAATTCAATATTTTCATTATTATTATTATTACTTCAAAATTATCAAAAAAATGAGACACACACCCTTACCCTATTGGATAGATCTCTTTTTTTATTTTTTATATTTATTCAAATAATTATTATTAATTTACTTGATTTAAAAATAAAATAAATAGAATAAAATTAAAATAAGAAACCAACCAACCAAACAAACAAAAAAAAATTGAAATTGTATTAATTGATTAATATGAAAATATTGTAATATACTATCATACTAAAAAAAATCTCTTTTTTGATTTAAATTTATTTGAATAATTAATTTAAGTGTAGTATGATAGGGAGTTTGTAAATTTTATTGAATATATTTTCAAAATTCTGATGAAAAAAAAAAAAGAAAGCATTATTTTACAAATATATATATAGAGATTTCACATTTGTTTCTCAAGAGAAGATATACAATAAATAAATCTTGAGAAATTAATCCTTTTTAAAAACCTAGTTGATAAATAAATAAATACTAATAATAATAATAACTTGTTCTTATATTTGATTTGATTTTTGCAACCATAAAAAAAAAAAAAAAAATAAAAACCGCGCGAGGGGTCGTGCACAAACATCCAAAAACCAATTGATTTTTTTTTCATAGTTTAGTTTTTCTCTCTAACCAATAAAATTTTAGTTGAAGTAATTTTTTCTCTCATCAATCAAATATCAAATACAACCAAACCATATACATATTCAAACTATTACTATTTAAAGATGCCAGTTCCATTTGAAGGATTATTACCATATGCAATAATGACAGCATTTTATGGATTAGCAGGTCATGGAGTACAATTTATTAGATATTGGGATAATGGTTGGAAAAATGATAGATATAATTTAGATGAATGGGATGATAAAATGTTAAAAAGAGATTTTTTATTAACTGGAATTTATAGAGGTCAAAGTTTAGATTCAATAGCTCCTGAAATTTTTAAAACTAATCAACAATTACCTCAAAGATTTTGGACTCCTTATAGAGATTCATATTTCATATTTAGAGAAAGATTATTTAGAGGTTATGCTTTTGGTGATTGGAATTTTAGTTAGTTAGAGAAAAAGTTATTTATTTATGAAATAATGTATATTAATGTGTTTATTATTTTTTTTATTTAAAATCTTTATATGTCCATTTTTCTGTAACTTTTTTACCATATTTTCTTTTTCTTTGAACAGGTATTCTTGATTCAATTTTACCAGAAGATTGTAAATTAATCATTGAATCATAAAATAAATTACCTTCAGGTTTTAAATTTTTTAAATTATTTGTTAATTCTGAAGATAATTTAATTTCTAAAGGTTGTTCAATAGGTTGATATTTAAATAATTTTTTATTTTCTTTTCTTTGCTTTTTTAACTTAGGTTCTTGTTTAGTTGATTCTTGTTCTTCTTGTTGTTTTAAAATTTCATCTAAATTTGTTAAATCTTTCATTTGTTTCTTTAAATCTTTAATATCTTTTTCTAATTCCATTCTCTTTTTATATTTAGCTTCTTTATTTCTTTTAGTTTTAGTTTTAATTTTTATTTTAGTTGGTTTATTTATACTTAATGAATAATCATCATCTTTAACAACAGGTTCTTCTTCTTCTTCTTCTTCTTCATCATCTTCACTATCTGATAACATATCATCTTTTAAAGTAATCATTAATTCTTGAATTTTTTTCTTATATTCATCAATTTTTAATCTTGTTAATTCTCTTTGATATTCAATATTATATTCTTTATTTAATAAATTTTTCCAACTTTCTAATGATGGATTATATGATTTTCCAGCATGTATGAAATTTTCTGTTAAATCATTTGATTGAATTTTAATTGGTTTTGAAGATAATGTTTTTGGTTTAATAGTTGCTTTTGTAACTTCTGCTGTTGATGAATTATATTTTGGAATTTTTGATGATGTTGTTTCTGTTGATTCTTCATCCCATAAATCTATATTTGTCCCACTTACTAATCCTTCATTTTCATATTTATTAATTAATTTATTTTCTTCATTATATTTCCCACCTTTTAATTTAATTAATTTTAATAAATCAGTTTTTTTAACACCTTGAATTTTATTATTATCTGTTTTTTTAGTCTTTGGATTAATTAATGCAGGTATTTTAGATTTATTAGTTAATATTTCAATAGTTTTTAATTTTTTAATTTTATTTTTTATTGATGAACTTGGTTGATTATCAATTATAAAATCATCGTCATTAGTGGTTCCTTTTATTATTTCTTCATCTCTTTTTTCTTGTAATTTAATTTCTATTTCTTCTATATCTATATTCTTTCTCCATGCTCTTTTCCCCTTTCTTGAATTTTGTTTGGTTTTTGGTTTACCTGTAGATTCACTCATATTTTTAATAATGATTTATTAAGAGATGAGATAAAAATATTTTTTTTTTTTTGATAATTTTTTTTTCTTCTAAGAGAGAGAGAGAGAGAACTTGTAATATATGAGAGATAGATATGCAACATCACTTTTTCTAAAGGGTCTCTTTATCATAAACTAAATCATTTACTTCAAGAGTTTTCTATCTTTAATGTTAATTAATCAAATAAGTAATGAATCTTTTAAATAAATAAATAAATACATTATGTTTTTTATATACATTAATATAACTATTTTCTTATTCACTAACTACTAATGTTTCTGATCTTAATGGACTACTATTTCTACTACTTAATTTTCCATCTTCTTTATTATTATTATTATTATTATTATCAAAACCAGTTGATAATTTTTGTAAATTTTGTTCACTTAATTTTGATGGTATTGGAGTTGATGAAGATTTTCTTTTTCTTCTTTTAATAATTTTATTAGTTTCTTCATTATTACTAGAATTATTATTATTTTGTTCATTTTTTTCTTTTTCATTTATAAATTCCAACATATTATTTCTTCTTCTAACACCTTCATTAATCCAAAATTCACTTCTATAAATTTCCCAACCTTCTCTAATATCAGTATTAAAAACTCTCGCATTTAAAACCAATTTAACATCAGTTACACCAATTCTTGGTTGACATTGAGATTTACATTTAATTAAAAATATTTCAATTTTTGAATTTTTATTATTAATTGAATTTATTGAAATTTTATGAAAAATTTTTAAATTTAAATTAACTATATTTAAAGAAATTTCTCTTATTAAATCTGTTAATTTATCAATTATTGGAGTTTTAATTTTAACTAATCTAACATTTAATTGTCTTAAACCTTTATTTGTTGATGATAAAAATTTTCTTGGTAATACTATAGTTTTTTGATATTCACCTGATAAATGATACAACATTAATGTTATTATAGTTGCAAATAAAAAAAATTGTAATATAACTCTTGTTGTTGTACCAATTGATGTTGATGAATTATTATTTATAAATAAATGATATGTTAAAGCAGCTATTATAGAACATAATATAGCTAAAAATGTTAAATATTTTCTTCTCATTGCACGTTGTTGAATAACTTGTTCTCTTAAACTTTCTTCTAAAATTAATAAATTTCTAAAAATTTTACCTGATGCTGGCATTGATGTATATCCTGATCCAATAATTTCTGATCTATGAGATTTTTCACTTGGTTCTTTTGATCTTCTTCGTATTTTTCTTCTCAATTTAATACTTGGACTATCTGAATCTGGTGAACTACTTCTTCTTTCTGGTGATGATGATAATGATATAGATTTTCTTGATGATCTTTTTGTTGAATCATCAAATTTTTTTTTAGATGTTGTGGATGTAGTAGAAGGGTATGATGAAGATTTTTTGGATAATGTATTTGCAGGTAAATTTCTTTTAATTAAATTAATTTCACTACCATCATCATCATCTTCATCTGAACTTATATGAGATGGTAATTTTAAATTATTATTATTAGTATTAGTAGTATTATTTGATTTTGTTGGTGTTGATGGTTGTTGTAAATCTAATGATGAATTTGATATTAAATCATCAGAATCTGAATACATAACAAATTCATTATCACTAGTGACTGCTGTTGCATTATTATTATTATTATTATTATTATTATTATTTTTTGTTAAATCATCAGTTATATTCATTCTTGATACACTTGTTAAACGTGGAGATTTTGGTGGTAATAAAGGAATTTCTTTAGTGGGTAATGATGATTCATCATTATCAATACTACTATTTGATGATATACTTAATTTTTTAACATCATCAATATCATTAGTAGGTGTATTAGTTGTATCATTACTACTATTATTATTAGTCATTATTTCTAATGATTGAGGAGATGTATTAGTAATACTTGTATCTTTGTCTTGATCCATTTTTCAACAGTTTTTCATAAATCTTTATTTATATATATATATATTAATGAAACTAGTTGAACAGTTTCAAAAATAGGGAAATTAAGTTGAATTAAATTTGTGTTATTAGTAGATTTGATTTTCTTCTTCTCCAGTATTAATATTATTTGATTTACTAAAAAAAAAAAAGGCTTTTCGTTCTAAATTAATAAGTAAGCAAGGAAATTCAAGTGAAATGAATATTGAATCTTATTATGAATATGATTTGATATTTAAATTTGAAAGGGGATGATTCTTGTTCTTGTTTCCTTATAAAAAGATTGAAAGATTTTCTACTTTTTAATTAAATAATTTTCTCTTTTTTTTCTTGGTTGATTTTTCGTGATTATATAAAAAAAATTTATAGTTGGTTGTCAATTATTAATTTATATGTGCACAGTACTTATTACTTAATTTGTTGATTTTCACTTTGAATAGTAATTTTCATCTTTACAACAGCAACATCAAGACCAAAAGTTGCTAAATAGGAAGAAGGAAGGAAAGACAACTGATTATATATTTCATATGATTATTTAATACTACTACTACTACTATGTCATCATTAAAACATTTAAAAGAACAATTTGTTTCTGATTTAATTGGTGGATCAATTAATGAAATTTATTTAATTACTTCAATTGCTTTAACATCTTATTTATCTTTTAAATTATTAAATAATTCAATTAATT
The DNA here is from genome assembly GCA_030582535.1 of Insectozyma bohioensis. Lineage (NCBI taxonomy): Eukaryota > Fungi > Ascomycota > Pichiomycetes > Serinales > Debaryomycetaceae > Insectozyma > Insectozyma bohioensis. The sequence continues at coordinate 67,386 of JAKTXL010000033.1, read as the reverse complement.
TATCATTAATTTATGATTTTATTATAAATGTTTTAACTATTTTATTATCAATTACTTTATATAATAATCAAAGTATCTTATTACATTATATTATTTTAATACCTTCATTAATTATATTTATATTAAATATTTATTGGGGAGGAAGATCTAAAAAAGAAGAAGATGAAAAACAACAACCAAAAAGAAATGAAGAAATTGTATTTTTACCAAAGAAATCATTTTTAACAGCCTATAGATCTCATATGTTAATTATAACAAATTTAGCTATATTAGCAGTTGATTTTCAAATATTTCCAAGAAGATTTGCAAAAGTTGAAACTTGGGGTACATCAATAATGGATTTAGGTGTTGGATCATTTGTATTTTCAATGGGTTTAGTTAATTCAAGACAATTAATTAAAAATTATAATAATAAATATAAATTTAATTTTAAAAATTATTTAAATTTAATTTTTAAAAATTTTTTAAAATCTTTACCTTTAATTATTTTAGGTATAATAAGATTAATTAGTGTTAAAAAATTAGAATATCAAGAACATGTTAGTGAATATGGTATTCATTGGAATTTTTTTATAACTTTAGGATTTTTACCTTTAATTTTAGGTATATTAGATCCTTTATTAAATTTATTACCAAGATTTTTAATTGCATTAATTATATCAATTATTTATGAAATAATATTAAATAAAACTAATTTATTAAAATTTATATTGAGTAATGAAAATAGATTAAATAATTTAATTACAATGAATAAAGAAGGTATATTTTCATTTATTGGATATTTAAGTATATTTATATTTGGACAATCATTTGGATCATTTGTATTAACAAATTATAAAACTAAAAATAATTTAATATTAATAAGTAAAACAAAATCAAAAGGTAAAAATTGGTTAAGTATTTCAACAACTAATGGATTAATTATAACTACAATTTTTTATCATTTAATATTTTCAATAATTGAAAATTCTTTAAATATTAATAATATATCAAGAAGATTATGTAATTTACCATATGTATTATGGGTAGTTTCATATAATTCAACATTATTATTAGGATATAATTTAATTGATAAATTAATACCATCATCATCAAGTAATAACTTTTCAAATATATTGGATAGTATAAATAATAATGGATTAATAATATTTTTAATTGGGAATTTATTAACAGGATTAATTAATATGAGTATAAATACATTAGAAATTAAAGATAATTTAAGTTTAGTAATATTAAGTTGTTATGGTTTATTATGGTGTTTAATTGCAATAATATTAAATAAATATAAAATTTATATAAAACTTTAGAAGACAGGAAAGAAGACAGAAAGAAAGAAGCAAGAAGAATTAAAAAAAAAGCACTTTGTACAGTTTGAGTTTAGTTTAGATGTAAGATACATATAAAAAGTAAGATTATAAGATAATCATAAAATATAAATAGATAGTATAGAATAGTTTATATTAAAATGAAAATAAAAGTATAAATGGATATGGATATTTCGGGTATTAAATATTTAAAATCTTGTGCTTATATGAAAAAAGGTAGAAGAGGAAGAGTATCCCTTAATTAGTAGATAAAACAACCTCAACTAGTGCGACATCAAACCAATCAATCAATGCCAGACTTTATACGAACTTCGTGTGATATTCGTGCAAACTTCGTGGGATGTGGCAGTACCCTGGTAGTAGATCGTACCAACATAGTACCAACAGTGGACGATGACGTAGTAGTTCTTGCTCTCTGTGAATCATAATTTAATATGTGTGTGCTGTCACTTACACTTAAAAATTATACGATGTTACCTTACCACAACAGAAAAAAATCATTACCGAATTCAACACAAGCCCAACGCCATAAAATCATAGTAGTTAAATATCTCTCATAATAAACAAAATAATAAAATCAAAGAAACCCAAAGGCCATTTTTATTTTTATTTTTTTCTCTTTTCTTGTTTCAAATTTTTTTAGTCTTTTTTTATCAATTTGTTCTATTTCGTCAAAAAGATAATTAACTCATATATTTACTAATAATTTAACTATTTAATTACTGTTGAACTTACTGTTTAACTCAACTTACTGTGTCAATTTTAAAATTCCCCGCCGTAACAATAACAATTACATTTACATTTTAAATCCATCTTTTTATAAATATCCTACTAATTCAAACTAATTAATTCCAATCCCAATAACTACTACCACCACTACTAATAACTAATAATACATACATACTAAAATAATTCAAATCATGGCATCAGATAATTCAGATACTGTATCAGTTAGTTCACAATCTTCTTCAAGTTCAAGTTCACAATCTTCTTCTTGGACTTCATTTTTAAAATCAATTGCTTCATTTAATGGTGATTTATCATCTTTAACTGCTCCTCCATTTATTTTATCACCAACTTCTTTAGTTGAATATTCTCAATATTGGGCTGAACATCCTGATTTATTTATTTCTCCAAATAATTTAAAATTATCAATTGAAGCTTCAAAAGATGAAATAGATGCTATATCATTAAAAAGATCTATTGAAGTTACAAAATGGTTTATATCAACTTTAAAATCTCAATATTGTTCAAGAAATGAAAGTATGGGTAGTGAAAAAAAACCTTTAAATCCTTTTTTAGGTGAATTATTTGTTGGTAAATGGGAAGATAAAGATTCTAAAATTGGTGAAACTATTTTATTAAGTGAACAAGTTAGTCATCATCCTCCTGTTACTGCTTATGCAGTTAAAAATAAACTTAATAAAACTACTTTACAAGGTTATAATGGTATAACTGCAACTTTTAGTGCTACATCAATAAATATTAAACAATTTGGTCATGCTTTATTAAATTATGAAAATTTAGAAGAAAGTTATTTAATTACTTTACCTCCTTTACATATTGAAGGTTTAATTACTGCCGCACCTTTTGTTGAATTAGAAGGTACATCATTTATTCAAAGTTCAAATGGTTATTTAACTGTTATTGAATATAGTGGTAGAGGTTGGGTAAGTGGTAAAAAAAATTCTTTTAAAGCAAGAATTTATCGTGATTCATATTCTTCAAATTCAAAAGAAAATGCATTAGTTACAATATCTGGTCAATGGTCTGGAAAATCTTATATTACAAAAGGTTCTTCAACTCCAAGTTCAAAACATGATGAATTATTTTATGATGCAAATAGTATTAAATCAAATCATTTATTAGTTAAATCAATTGATAAACAAAATAAATTAGAATCAAGAAAAGCTTGGTTTAAAGTTGCTGAAGCTATTAAAAAATCAGATTATAATTTAATTCATCAAGAAAAATCTTTAATTGAAAATGAACAAAGAGAAAAAAGAAAACAAGAACAAGAAGCTGATATTGATTGGGAAACAAGATGGTTTGATAAAAAAGATTATACCGATTCTACAAATATTCATGATCAATTTATTAGTTTAACTAATTTAGCTAATTTATCAATTCATAACGCACCTTCTGGTACTGTTAAAAAATCAAAATATGATCAAGGTGATGCAAAACATTGGAGATTTAATCCTTCAAAATGGGAAAAAGAAACTGAAATTACAATTGAATAAATATAAATATAATGCAAAAAAAAAAAACAACTTATTTTTTATGTGTAAATAATATATATATTATTTAGAAGTTTTGTTTATTTTATCATAAATTTATTATTAATTATATCCTTTTAATTCATTTATTTGAACCCTAATTATCTTTTAAAATCAATCCTTTAAATATATAATGTGAGAAATTATGATTAACTTTCTTTTAATTTTAATTTTAATTTTAATATTTTTTGCAATCAAAAGAATATAATTGTAATTAAAGTAAAATAGGAAATTTGTTTTTAAAGTGATTTAAGTTTACATTAGGGCTATCACGTGCTCTCACTCAGGGTTCAATATTCAAAAATTATATACAAAAGATCCAAACTCCAATAATAGAAGTGTTGCGACCCACCTAAAAAATTTTATAGTGAGGGAGTGAGTCAGTGCAATTAGTATGTAAATTTTGTTTCTACCATTCACACTAACAAAAAAAAAAAAAATTAAACAAAAAGATAAAAAAAACCTTGTCTTTCTACCAACCCATTCATTAGAATTAACATATACAAATAATACATAATGGCTGAATCACACAGATGTATGTTATTAATAATTACAATATTCTATTATCAATTTAGAAATAGAATAGAATAGAATTAAAAGATTATAATGAAATATTTTTATTAAAATAAAGGACTATATTTAATTAATCATTTTGCAAGTATTTGAAAAATTATTAAAAATTTTATTAAATCATATATAAAACACAACTACAATGTAATAAACCATCAAAAGATATATATTCATAATATCGAAGAACAACAATCAAGTTGTGTAAAAGAATTAAAAACAAATAATTAAGATTTTTCATATCATTAATTAACAACAACAACAACAATTACTACTATAGTCCATATATTTAAATAAAAATATTCATTATAATATAATTAAAAAAAAGAAGAATTTAAAAATACTAACTTATTATTCTAGTATACGTTAAAGGTAAACATATCTCATATCAACGTTCAAAAAATGTTACCAATGCCAACGTTTCATTAATTCAAATTGAAGGTGTTGCTAATCCATCAGATGCTAAATTTTATTTAGGTAAAAGAATTGCTTATGTTTATAGAGCTCCAAAAGAAATTAGAGGTTCAAAAATTAGAGTTATTTGGGGTAAAGTTACTAGAACTCATGGTAATAATGGTTTAGTTAGAGCCAATTTTAGAAAAAATTTACCACCTAAAACTTTTGGTGCTAGTGTTAGAATTATGTTATATCCATCTAACATTTAAATATATATAAACAAAATTTCAATATAATTTTTTAGGAGTTTTTCTTTCTTATTGGGGAATAAATTAAAGTGTAATTTTATGAAGGTCAATTTTATATTAAAAAAAACAAAATCAACAATCAACAAATAACGAAACACAACAATCACAACATCATTTTTATTTTTATTTAATTTGGAATTTTTTGTTAATTTAATTTAAATTTTAATTTTATTTATCATTCATCATATAATTTTTTGGTTAATTTGGTTTAAATTTTTTTATTTTATATATAGTTGTTAAAAAAATTTATCAAATAGTTGTTGAAAAAGAATATAATTTTAATTTTTTTTTAATCAATATAATAATACAAATTTAATAAATATAAATATCTTTTAATATACATAAAAAAAAAAAAAAAATATTAGTTTTATATATTATATATTTTTGTAAAAGAAATCCTATTTAACTTGTAGATAAAGATGATTTATCAATTATACTTTGACTTACTCTTGTACCAAAAACAACACATTCCAATAATGAAGAACCACCTAATCTATTAGCACCATGAACACCACCACTAACTTCTCCAACAGCATATAAATTAGGTATAACTAAATCATCTTTAGTAATAACACGATTTTTAGAATCAATTTTAATACCACCCATTGAAAAATGTAATACAGGAGTTGTTAAACCAAAATATAAATCATTTTGAAATAAACCTCCAAATGATGTACGACCATATTCATCATGACCAGTAGTTTCAATAATTTGATTACATCTCATTAAATTATGTTTTAAATCACCACTTGTTATAGTAATTTTTGGATTTAATTTCTTCATTAAATTATATAAATCATTTATTGAACCTTTAATTAATAATTTTTGTGATGTATAAAAATCAATATGATTTGGAGCTTTTAAATAATCTTCAATACTTAATACAATTATACTTACAACAGTATTTGGTTTAATACCCAATTCATTTTCTTCATTTATTCTACAATTTTTTAATATAGCATCAGTTACATTATCTCTTGTATTTAATTCATTTGTAAATCTTTTACCTGATAAATTTAATAATATACCTCCTGCTCCACGAATTAATTCACCACATAAAAATTTCCATGAATCATTTGGTGAATCTAATTTTATAAATCCAGTTGGATGAACTTGAATTTTATCCATATCAATTAATTTTGCATTACAATCTCTTTCTGCTAATTTTTGTCCATCTCCAGTAGTTTGTTTACCATTTGATGATGGGAATTTAATTAAATCAGGACGATATTTTTTTAATAAAGAATCTGATTTAAAATCTGCTGAAAATCCTCCAGTTGCTAAAACTAAATTATTACCAAAAACTTTCTTTGGTGTTTCATTTTGAATATATTCAATACCTTCAATTTTACCATTTTTATATAAAATTTTATTTAATTCTGAATTTTTTAAAATTAAAATTTGATCATTATTTAAATCTTCATATTCTTTTAATTTTTCTAATAATCTTGATATAATTGCAAATCCAGGAGGTAATTTTCCAGAACCTTTATGAGTTCTTGGTTTTGAATGACCACCCAAAATTCCAACACTTGATAAATCAATATTCATTTCATCTGTTAACCAATTTATTGCTTGACTTGAATCTTTTGTTAATATATCAACCAATTCTTCATTATTTAAACCTTTACCTGATTTAATAGTATCTTTAAAAAAATTTTCAATTGAATCTTTTGTTGGTTGATATTTTGTTGGTACTCCATTTATACCTGATGATGCTTTAATTGAATTTCCACCTAATTTATCACATTTTTCAATTAATGTTACTTTATATCCATTTTTTAATAAATTTAAACTTGTTGTTAATCCTGCTAATCCTGATCCAATTATAATTGTATTATTATTATTATTATTATTACTCATTATTTGTCTCTTTGTAATTATAAATTCTGAAATTGTTTTAATTATTCCGTTAAGTAAATTTAAATAGTATGCTAAGAAAACTATTAATATACCTAATATAATTAGGTATCTATTATAAGTTGTGAATCTGATTTTGAAAATGAACTTTGTCTAATAAATAAAAATATTTAAAAAAAAAAGCTTTCGAATGAAATTGTTCTCCTTTTATCTAATTCAATTGATTGTGGGGATATATAATCCAAATTAATAAGGGAGTTGTTGGACTGTTAAAGATCAGATCATGTTGATTTCTGCAACTGTAAAGTAAGGTGATGTATAAATAATAATAATGAAAATATAAAACGGACTGCATATATGACTCCTCTTCTTTTTTTACTAAAAAAAAAACTGAATATAAAAATAAATATCAACTATCAAAAAATTAATAATCAATATCAATACCAATTTACATTTTCTTTATTTATATAAGAAACAACAATTAATTTATAAGACATAACATTTTAATAAAAAAAATGCTACTGACAAATCCAACAATTCATCCAAATACATCAAATAGAAAATTTAAATTTGAACAATTTTTAAGAAAAGAATATAATTTTGGATTAAATCCAGATCGTCCAATATGTCAATATTATAATCCTTTACAACCTTCAACATCATGTCCAAATGGTTCATTATGTCCAAATAAACATGTATCATCGATGTATTCAAATAAAATTGTATGTAAACATTGGTTAAGAGGTTTATGTAAAAAAGGTGATCATTGTGAATTTTTACATGAATATAATTTAAGAAAAATGCCAGAATGTTTATTTTATTCAAAAAATGGTTTTTGTACTCAAACTCCTGAATGTTTATATTTACATATTGATCCTCAACTGAAAATTCCTGAATGTTTAAATTATTCTCAAGGTTTTTGTTTAGATGGTCCAAATTGTAAAAATCGTCATATTAGAAAAATTATTTGTCCTTTATATTTATTTGGTTTTTGTCCAAAAGGTCCGGAATGTGAATTTACTCATCCAAAATTTGATCATCATAATTTATATTTAAGAATTAAACCTGATCCTAAAAATATTGGTGAAAAAGATATATCGAAAGAAGAAGAAGAAGAAGAAGAACAAAAACAAGATCAAGATCAAGATCAAGAGGAAATAAAGGAATAATAATAATAATTATATAGAATTTTATATAGAATTATAAATTTTAATTACCCCCATTTTATATTCTAAATTTTCGTATTTGATTTCTCTCTTGTGGTGTTAAAATCCAATTAATACCATAATTTTCATCATCATCATAATCATCATCATCATCATTATTATCATTATCATTTTTACTTTTTCCAACTATTTGATTACTTTCTTCATATTCTTCATCATCCATTCCAACTAATAATACAATTTGTGTAGTTCTAACAAATTTTTCTCTTAAATGATAATTATCTTGACAAACTTCATTAATTACATATGATAAATCTTTTTCTAATTTAATTGAACCTAATTCATTAATATTAAATTTTTTTAATATAAATAATAATTTTTTTTCTAATAAATTTGATAAATTAACAATTATTAATCTTAATAATTTTGTCCATACATTTTTATGTAATGTTTGTAAATAAGGTTTCATTAAACTTTGCCAATTTGATGTAAATTTAATTAAAATTGTTGGATCATTTAATATATTTGATGAATATATAATATAATTAGAATCATTAGTTTCAATTAAAAATTCATTAACTAATAACATTAATTTTTGTTTAATTGATTGATTATATAAATTAATTAAACTTTCTTGAATAATTTTATTTGTTACATTTATAAAAGGATCTAAAAAATCATTCTTTAAAATAATTTCAAGTTTATCTTTATCTTTACCAAATGGAAAATTATTTTTTAAATAATTATCTTTTTGAACATTTTCAATAATTTTATTAAAATATTCTTGTCCCATTGCAATTGTATTTAAATAAATTATAAAATTTAATAATTTTAAATTATTTGATGAAGTTTGTAAACTACCAACTATTGAACTTGATCCTATTCCAAATGCATTTGATGCTCCTTTAAAAAATCCTCCATTTGTATTTGTTGATGATATATTTGTTGTATGAGGATCAGGTGTATTACTTCTTGATAATCCTGGACTTGATGATGATTCATTTAAACTTTCTAATGTAACTAATGATAATTGTTGATTATATCTTGGTTGATTATCATTTAAATTTTTAATAAAATATCCATTAATTAAATCTTGTTCTATAATTTTATAACTTTCATTTAAAAAAGTTTTAACTGTTGATGGTATACCTGATTGAATTGTATTACGTAATATATTATTTAAAACTAATGTTAAATCTTCAATAACTGATGAACATGGAATTTGTTCAGGAGTTTTAGATTTTTCATTAGTTAATAATAAATATGAATTTAATGATGGTAATTCTTCTATTGTAATTGATTTTTCTAATGAACGACGAAAATAAAATTTATATAATGTTTCAAATGATGGTAATAATTTTTCATTAATTTTTCTTGAAAAATTAGATTTATTTATTATTTCAGGTAATTTTAAAATACTATCTTTATTATTATTAGTATTTTCTTGAAAATATTTTATTGTTATAAATTTACAATATAATGACCAATTTTGAAAAATTGTTGATAATTCTGATATCATATCACCAACAGTTCTAATTGATAAAATATCATCTAAAGAATCTAAACCTTCATCATAATTTATTTCTTGATGTTCTAATTCAGCTAATCTTTTTTTCAAATATGGAAAATTATATAATTTAATATCTTGAAAACATTTATCTAATCTTCTTAAATCATAAAAAGTATCTGCTATAATACCTATTTGTAAATCAATTTCTTTTTGTAATTTTGTAATTACATAAGTTAATGCATTAGGATATGTTTGACTATAATATTTTTTAATTAAAGGACCATGTTGAGATAACATCATTGAAATATTTTCAAATAATTGCATTGTTATAGTTGAAAAAATTCCAATTTTTAAATCATTACTCAGAATATTATTTATACTAGATATTAAATTTTTTGAAGTTTCATTAATAATTTCACAAATAAATTTTGAATAACAATTTAAACCAATTTCTTCTTGTTTAATTAATGGAAATAATTGAAAAAATTTTGTCAATTTTTCAACATTTCTTTCTTTTGCAGCTTCATTAAATTGAAATTTAAATACTTCAGTTAATTTTTCTATCCAATTTTTAATTGAAATTTCTGGTAATTCAGGTATATCAGTTGAAGGTATTACAGCTGATGCAAATTTTCCTTTAATTAATTCATCAGATAATTTTAAATTTATTTTATTTATACATTGAGCTGCTAATTCCCAATTTTTATGTTCAATTGCATAATTCGCTTGATTTATATTATTTTTTAATAATTGAATATTTTCAACAAATTCTAAAGTTGTATTTACATTATTTATTTCTTGATCTAAAGATTTTATTTTAAATGTTAAATTATGACCTAAATCATTAGCATGTTGAAAAATTTTTAATAAATCATTCGAATCATTTATTGTCGATGATAATTTACTAGTTCTTATCAATTCTATATTTGTTATATCTTGTAATAATTTTTTTTCATTTAATGTTGTATAATTATCAAGGTTTGAATCAATTGCAGATATTGTATCATCAATTTTTTCAATTAATCCATATAAATCATTCCTCGTTGATGCTGAAACATATAATTTTTTTAATTCCTCTATACTTTCATCCAAGCCTATATCATTAATAGTGAATGTAGAAGAAGTATTAGTATTATGCCCGTTATTCATGGGATTACCTTTGTAGTTGATTCTAAAATACTGTGTTGTCAAATTTTTTTATTTTTTTATTATTTATTATTTTTTTTTTTTTTTGTCGAGAGGTGTTGCCAAATTTTTAGAATTACACCAAACATGGTTTATGTAAAAGAAATATGAATTATACCTACAAAAAATTTAGGATTATCGAAAGTACGTTTAATTGAACATTATCTAAGTATTTACCATCAGAATATTCAATAATTTACTACCATTATTCTTTGAAATTAAAATCTAAGGATAGTAAATTCATTATATTATTAAAATTATTTACAATCTAGGCTTTTCAACCTTTTTAATCTTTGCATCTTGATTTTCTTTTTGTCTTTTTCGTTTTTCTTGTTTTAAATGTTTAAGTAATCTTAAATTACTAGGCAAATTAGTTATTGGACAAATACAATATTTAGCAAATGTAGGCATTAACCATAAACTTATAACTACTCTAATAGGTAATAAAAATTTAACTATAGTATATGCATAAGCACCTTCCAATATAAAACTTACTTTATTAGAAATTTGAAAATCTTCTAAATAAGGTGCCATAACTTGATCAATCATTTTAGTTCCTTTTTCAATGGCCCATGTAGGTAAATCCAGAGGTACGATACCAGGGTTATTATGTAAATAATACCATATTGAAATTAATGGTATCAATGCTGTTAATTCATGTAATATAATAAATGCAACTGCGTTTGAAAATGGAGCTTTGATGAATTTTAATGAATAATTACGTAAAAATTTAGGAATACGTTTTAATATTGGATCATGATCGAAATCTGCAAGTGTTGGTTCTCGTGGTTGTCCTCGTATTGGATTTGGTGTTGGTGAAGTTGTTGGATTTGGTGTTGTTGAAGTTTTTGGATTTGGAGTTGCTGAAGTTGTTGGATTTGGTGTTGTTGAAGTTTTTGGATTTGGTGTTGCTGCTGGTTTTGATCCAAATAATTTTAGCGATTTATTAGATGTTTGAAATGAACGAAATGGAAGAAAAAGTGTTGCACTATTATTCTTCTTGACTATTGATTTGAATAATACCTGTCTAATCATGTCTAAACAATTAACTATTGAATGTCGATTTTCAAAAAATTTTCGTTTCTTTTTTATTTTTTTTTTTTGCTTTTTTTCGCTATTATTATTGATCAGTAAAACAAATAAAAAAAAATAAAAGTATAATCTCCAACTTATATCAACCACAAAATAAGATAATTATGGGTGCTGCTATATCTATACCTTTGATGCCGATATCATCACTTGCATCATGTTTTGGAGCAGCTGCTTGTTCAGCATTATGTTCTTCTATTGGAGGTACATTTAATTCATCAATCATGACAAGAATAACATATGCCATAATATTATTAATTAATTCATTATTGTCTTGGATTGTATTATCACCTTTTATTATAAATAAATTAGAAAAAGCGACTTTTGGATTCATAAATAATAAATGTGGTGCTGATGGTGAACAATGTATTAGTTTCACATCGGTTCATAGAATTAATTTTGCTCTTGGATTATTACATTTAATTTTAGCTGGATTATTAATTAATGTTAAATCAACTAAAAATCCTCGTGCTATTATTCAAAATGGATGTTGGAGATTGAAAATTTTTATGTGGTTAGGATTAATTTTAATTAATTTTATTTTAATTCCTGACAATTTTTTTATATTTTATGGTAATAATATAGCAATTATTTTTTCAACTATATTTTTAGGTATTGGTTTAATTTTATTAGTTGATTTTGCTCATGCTTGGGCTGAAAAATGTTTAGAAAAAATAGAAATGGAAGAATTAACTGGTGGTGAAGGCGGTGATGCCAATTTTTGGAAAAAATTATTAATTGGTGGTACTTTAACCATGTATATTTCATCAATTATTTTAATTATTTTAATGTATTGTTTTTTCACTGGTAAAGGTTGTTCAATGAATAAAACAGCAATTACATTAAATTTAATATTTTCAATAATTATTAGTGGTATGTCTATAAATAATACAATTCAAGAATATAATCCTCAAGCTGGTTTAGCTCAATCTTCAATGGTTGTATTTTATTGTACATATTTAGTCATGAGTGCAGTTGCATCAGAACCAGATGATAAATATTGTAATCCATTAATTCGTTCAAAAGGTACAAGAACTGCAAGTGTTATATTAGGTGCAATGTTTACATTTATTGCAATTGCATATACAACAACTAGAGCTGCTGCAAATTCAGCATTTAGTTCAGAAAATGATTATACAACTAATAATATTGATCAGCAACCAACAGCAAGAAATGAAATGAGATATCAAGCTATAAAACAAGCAGTTGATGAAGGGTCATTACCTGAATCAGCATTAAATCAATTAGATTTATATGATGATGAAGCAGAAGATTATGGAGATGAAGAAAGATCTAATGTCAAATATAATTATTCTTTATTTCATATTATTTTCTTTTTAGCAACCCAATATGTTGCTACCTTATTAACTATTAATGTTAAACAAGATGATTATGGTGATTTTGTTCCTGTCGGTAGAACATATTTTGCTAGTTGGGTAAAAATCATTAGTTCTTGGGTTTGTTTTGTTTTATACGGTTGGAGTTTGGTTGCTCCTGTTCTTTGGCCTGATAGATTCGGTGTACAAATATAAGTAGAGAAGGATTTTTTTTTTAATTTCATTTGGTCGATTAATATATATATAATTAAAGTGTAGTAGTTTTTTTTTTTTTTTTTGCAATCAAATAATGTTATTGTAATCGGTATAGTAATAATCTTTGTTGTGCGTACCATCTAGTACCGTTTTAGGAAGTCAACGGTCTCGTTTACTCTTATTGGTTGAGAAATTTTCAACTTTCAATTTTCATTCTGAAAAAATAAAAAAAAAATAAACCATTAAAGAAAAAAAGAAAATTTAATTTAAATTTAAACCGATTTGAACAACAAAAAACTTTTGAAGAAAAATGTCAGCTATCGTATCTAAAGCAACTGGTTTATTAAATTCCGTAGTTGCCAAATCAACCCAATTAGTTAATGGTGTTGTTTATTGGGGTAAAGTTGGTGCAGAATTATCAAAAGCAGTCTATAAATATGAAAAATTACAACCACCATCAATTAAAGAATTTGAAACTGTTTATAAAAAAACTTATGAACAAGCTTTAAAGTATTTAAAATCTCCTGAAGATCAAGCATACTTATTAAGACAAGTTAAAAGTTTTAGACCAAATAATCAACAACTTGTTCAATATGGTGTTTATGGTATTCAAGTAGCTGCATTTTTCTCAGTTGGTGAAATTATTGGTAGAAGACAAATTATTGGATATCCAAAATTTGGTGGTGAACATCATTAAATAAAATAAAGAAATATATATATATATATATATATATATAAATTAAAAAGGTGTTGTTGGAAAGATGATCTTGTATATTAAAATAAAGAGATAATATTAGATGCAGTTGTTAGGTTTTATTTTTTTGTATTTATTCAAAATATAAATATTCTATTAAGAATCATCTTGTTCTTTTCTTCTTTTTGAAGCTTGAATCATATCTTGTTTTTGTTTTCTTTTTTGTTTAATAATTTTAGGAACAGTACTAATCTTTTTACGTTTAATTTCTTTAGTTTTCAATATTTGTTTATTCTTTTTAGATAATTTACTCATATTTTCCATCCAATTACTATAACCTTGTTCACATCCTGATTGTTTCATGACATTTAAAATTGGTTTAATTAATTGATCATCATCTTTAGTAAAAAAAGTTACTGCTTTACCATTTTTACCACCTCTACCAGTTCTACCAATTCTATGAACATATTGTTGAGCATTTTGTGGTACATCATAATTAATAACTAAATTAACACCTTTAAAATCAACCCCACGAGCTATAACATCAGTAGTTATTAATACCCAAATATCTCCATTTTTGAAACGTTTAATAACTTCTTCTCTTTGTTTTGGAGTACGTTCTGCATGGATAACATCAACATTTAATTTATCATAAATTAATTCATGAAATAAAGCTTTTGCTCTAGTTATTGATTGTAAAAAAATTATAATTGGTGGTTTGAATTCACTTTGTTGAATCATTTGTCTAATTGCTATTAATTTACCTTCTTCATTCCCAGTAAATATTAATTTTTGATCAATTGTATTACTTGCTGCTTCTTTATGACCAATAATTACACGAATTGGATCTTTCATTATAGAATGTGCCATTTCTTCAACTCCTGATGGAATTGTTGCTGAAAATATTGATTTTCTTAATAATGGATTGGTACAATGACTTAATATTTCATCTGTTTGTTCGGCAAATCCATGATCAAATAATTTATCAGCTTCATCAATTATTAATTGATTTAATTTATCTAATTTAATAGTTTCATTTTTTAAAGTATCAATTAATCTTAATGGTGTAGTTACAATTATATCAAATTTGGTACCATTAATGATTTTATTATTTAATTTATTTGCCAATTGTTTAGATAGTATAGCAATTTTTAATTTTGTTCCTTTAGTTAAAATTTCCAATTGTTGAAAAATTTGAGATGCTAATTCATTAGTTGGAGATATAATTAATCCTCTAATACCATGATTTTTTTCAACTTTTTCAGTTAAAAGTATTTGAATTAATGGAATTAAAAATGCTAAAGTTTTACCTGACCCAGTTGGTGCACATGCAATTAAATCACGATTATTTAAAGTTATTGGAATTGATTCACATTGAATTGGGGTAGGTTCAATAAATTCTGCATCAAGTAAATTTGTTAAAATTTTTTTATCAATTTGAAATCTACCTATTAAATCTTGAAATGATCCAATCGGTATTGGTATATCATCACCTGAAACTTTTGATTTATGTAAATTACGGAAATTTTTCCCATCTTCTGCTGTCACCAATTCTAAAGGGGGTATTATTTCTTCTTCTTTTTCTTCTTCTATACTTTTATTTTTATTATTATCTTCATTCTTATCTATTTTATGCTTTTTAGTATGAAAGAAATCAGTTTCTTTTTCAACTTGATGTAATAAATTTTCTTGTTTATTCTTTTGTGATTTATTTTGAGCTTCTGATGGTAATGAAAAATCAGCAGATATACCTGATTTTTTACTTATTGATGCTCCTCTACTTAATATTCTGAATATATCCATCTTTCTAATAAAAGTTGATTTATTAATGTGAGCAGAGAGATGATCTCTAAATTTTTTTTTTTTCTCTTTACTTAATATATGTGTGTTCCGGATATCTATTGATGTGTGGGTGTAAATCTAGTTAAGCAAATATGAACTATGAACAAAGAAGTAAAAAAAAAAAAAATTTTCAACTCTCATTCATATTAATTGATTATTTATTTGAAGAATTATAATGAGTATACGACAATTAGTTATATCATCTACTACTAAAAGATGTATTAAATTAAATACTATCTTGAATTGTCAACAATATAGATCAATATATTTACATTCAAGTCCAAGAACTGAATTGGACAATTCAAAAGGAATTAAATATGGTTTAAATGATGAAAATATAAGTAGAATCACAAATTTTTTAACTCCAGAATATCAAATACCTAATGAAATAGCATTACAAGTTATAACTGATAAAACATTTGATAGGAGTATGAAACCTCATAATAAGAAATTATCTATATTGGGTAGAAGATTATTTAAATTAGCAGTAACTAAGAAAATTACAAATTCAAATGATAATGATAATTTAGAAATAAATTTGAACGTATTAGCATCTAAAATGTATGATAATTTAGTAACTAAAGAGATTGCTGGATATGTTGCTAAAAATTTGAAATTAAATGAAAATATGTTTTGGGTAACTTACAGACCAAATTTGGATTTTGAAAAAAGTGGTGAAAAAAAAGCTAGTTCAGTTATGTTATATAGTTTAATTGGTGCTGTTAATTTATTTCATGGTAAAGAAAAAGCTGAACAATTTATTCAAGATAAAATATTTAATGAAGTTGAAAAAATTGCAATTCCATATGCTGCAACAGGTAGAACAATGTATTAAATTTAAAATAATTTTAATATAATAGATGAAAAGCATATTTTGTACATAGAATAATATATAAATATACATATATTTATTTCAAAATCTAACAACACAACAAAAAATAAGAAGACTAAGCAATTAGTATATGTATTTTTAATTTATAAAACAAAATCCAATTAAATAGTAGATGTATATCCAATTTTCTTATAAATTCTGAAAATTTTCAATATAATAATCATTTGTATGAAATTTATTCTGAAATATTATCAAAATCAACCAAATATTATACATGCAAAGATTTATCATAAAAAAAAAACCTCAAATTTGTTCAATAAAATAAAGATACCATATGGATTTAACATAATCTGATCTGAACATATAATACAAATCTTTAGTTCTTTAATATTTTATTAATATCTAAGGTAGTAGTATAATTAGATTGGATTGGTAACATCTATAGAATGTATATAATCTTATATATTGTTGTCGTGGAAATATTTATGCGACATTTAGTAAAATGGTCATTACACAAAACACGTAAAAATTAAATTAATATTTTTTTTTTTTCCTAAAATTATTATTTAATAATTAACAACCAAAATCTCAAAGTAGAGGAAGAAGTTTTGTTGATATTTTAATTCTTCTTCCTTCTTAAAAAATTTAAGAAAAAATTTAATTAACTAATAAAAGTTAAGTTTGATTTAGAAATAGAGAATATAAAGTAAGTAAGAAAGAAAGAAAGAAAGAATTAAAAAATTAATTGTTTAAATAGTATAAATTAAGTTAAATTAAATTAAATTAATTTTCACAACCAGTAAAAAAAGTGAGGGACACGACTAAATAGATCAGAAACCAACTTTTTTTTTTATTTTTTTTCCCCTTCAAAAGTTTTCGTTTTCTTTTTTTTTATATTCAATTTGTTGTTTCATCTATTAAGAACAACTATATATACAATTTATATATACTATTCATCATTGAATCATTCAATATTATATTCATCCATCATTTAATTATTAATATATTTGATTTGGTTAATTTATTCTATTTATTATTCAACTAATCAACAAAAAAAAATATAAAAAAAAATAAAAAAATCACGTTTCATATTTTGAGATTGAATTAAAAACTAAATGAGTGAGAAAGATCTTGTACATCATTACAAGGTTCTTAAACAATTTCTTGATATATCTGATGATCAACAATCAAGATCAAAATCAAATTCTTCAAGAGCCCAAAGAGCAAGAGAAAAATTATTGAAATTATCAGCAGCTCAATTTAAAGAATTAAGTACCGATGTTTATGATGAATTAAAAAGAAGAATTGATGAAAGTAGAGGTGAACCTGATTATTTATTACCTAAATCTTCTTTCCATCCTAAAAGAAATCAAGCAAGACAAAAATTAGCATCATTACCTCAAACAAGATTTAAAGATTTGGTTGCAGACATTTCTTATGAAATTGAAAGAAGAGGATTGCATATTGATGAACAACAACAACAACAACTACCATCCGCAAGATCATCATCAAATCATTCACATACCCGTCAAGGTTCTTTAGCATCATCTCATCTTACTAATCATGAATCAAATGGAAATGGGTATCATAGTCGCCTGGCTTCTCATCATTTAAATAATTATATTCCCGAAACTGAAGAAACTGCAGATAAGAGAGACTCAGAAGAAAATGTAACTTCAAGTAAGAATATTACTTTACCGGCTGCTGAAGCTTCAAATCAATCAATTGGTATTCAACCTGCAACTGTAATTCCTACTAAAGCTAATCTTACGTGGTCAAGTGACGAAGAAGAAGAAGAAGAAGAAGAAATAAAAGATAATAGGGAAGAAATAAATAATTTTGTAAAACCTCAAACAAAAGAAGTTTCATTTCCTCATGAAGAACCATCATTAGATCCGCCATCTAAAATTGAAAAAAACGAAGAATTAATAAAATTGGAATCATTGGTTAATGAATTAAAACAAAAATTAAGATCTTCAGAAATTGAAAAAGATAATTTACAAGAAAAATTATCATCACTTCAGGATGATTATGAATATTCAATTAAACAAAGCAAATCTCTTAGTGAAGAATTGGAAAGTTTAGGTCAAGAAAAAAAGAATTGGATAGCTAAACATGAATCATTAAGCAAATCAATTGGAGAATCAGAAGAATCAACTAAAGAGTTACAAAGAATTAAATCTATCAATGCAGCTTTAAGACTTGAAAATCAATCATTAAAAAATGGTTCTTCAAATTCAGCTTCTGGTACTCGTTCCCCACCTACAAATTTTGCTAATCCTATTAATTCTACAAATTCAAAATCATCATCAATAACAACAACATCACAATCACAAAAAGGTATTAATGAATTTTTAGAAAAATTAGAAAATATTCAACCACCACAACCAGTTTCTACTTCAAACAATGCTGCATTTACAGATTTGAAAAATCAAGTTAAACTTTGGCAAAGAAGATATGAAGATGTAAGATCAAATTCTATTGCAAAAGATATTAAAAAAGTAACATTATCAAAAGTTGAATTAAAACCATTTATTGCTCCTCAAGGTTTAATTTCAATAAAATTGGTTAGTGATTCTCAAGCTTTATTAGAATCATTTTTAATGTATGTTTCTAATGAAAATTGTGATGCCGATATATTGTTTGAAAAAATTTCAAAAATTGCTGTTGTTTTAAATGAAATAGCTAATCAAGGTGATGGACAACATGCAAATAGTAATGAACATTCAATAATGTTAAGAGAAGCTGTTGGATATGCATTGACTGCCACTAGATATCATGCAACATATAAAGTTTTATTTCCACGATTTATTGTTGAAAAATCAATTGGTGAATTAAGTTGTATACTTTGTGATTTAATTTCAATATCTAAATTAAATGAAAATTCAATTAATTTAAGAATCCTCGATAATGTTGAAACAAAAATACCTAAAAAAGCTACTACTAATGATGATTTTGGTGTTAGACCTTTAAGAATTGCAAATAAGTTAAGAGTTAATCAAAATCAACAAGATTCTTCCAGTTCTCAAGAATCTACACTGCAACAACAACAACAACAACAACAACGTTCCGGACCAAACTCATTTGTTCAAAATCAGCGTTCATTACAACAAAAAACTGAACAATTGAAATCGGATCAACCAAAGCAACAACAACCTAAACCAGAATCACCAAAGCAAGATCAACAAATATTTAGTCAATCAAAACCAGAATCACCAAAAAATTATCAACAAAACTATAATAATTCAAAACAACAATCATCTCCATTTATTGAAGAAAGAAGTATACCATCAGCTAACAACACATTTACAAATACAAAACCTTACGAAAATAATGTTAGCAATCAAAAATCATCAATCCCTGCTATGTTGGCAACTGCAGAAGCAGCTGCTGCTTCTACTACTGCTTCTACTGGTGCCGTTTCTAAGTCATCCAATATAAATACAGATGATGAATCACCTTCCAAAAGTACTATTTCAGTTCCAGTGAAACTTGATAAAAGCAATAATAATAGCTTAGATAAAGGTAATATTGCCCTGTTGGCATCAAAATATGAAAATAAAGATACTAGTCCAAAATCTTCATCATCACCAAAATATAGTCGTTTCAACAATTCATCTCGTGGTGTTAAGCATGTAACAGTGGAATCTCCAACTCGAGAATCACCATCACCATCACCATCATCTTCAATTAAAATGACACCTACTAAAAGAAATAATATTCTTGATAAAGTAAGAAAATTTGAAAGTCCACCTGAAGAACCAAGAAAACAATCATCACCTCAACAACAAAGAGCACCATTCCAATCTATGAAAAATTCATTTGATCAACAAATTAAAAATGCAAATAAAGATGAACCAAGAAAATTATCAGAACCTTTTACAGCTGTAGCACAAACTTATGACAATGCTAAAGAAATTACTTCTAATGCTGGACCTGCATCAATTAGTGGTTCTACTGCTGGTCCTACTACTACTACTACTTCTAGTGCTACCACTGCTGCTGCTGCTACTGGTGCTGCGGCTGGTGTTGCCACTGGTGCAATTGCTGGTAGAGGTAAAGGTATTTTTCAATCATTAAAGGATAGATTTACTGGTGAACCAGAAAAAACTGAAGAAACTAACAAGAATGTTGCTGATGTATCCAATTCAGATGATACTGTATCAGATAATGATAAAACTGGTGATAATATTAACAATGAAAAATTGATCAATACAGCTGAAACTACTCCATCAAATGAAGGAGATGATATTGAAATAAATGAACATGGATCAAATAAATATTATAAAGATGAAGTTGCACCATCAGTTGCTAAGACAACTACAACTACTAAAAATTTCATTAATAACCATGATAACTCAGATAATACAATAATACCACCAACATCATCATCTAAGCCAAAAGTTACTATAAGTGAACCAACTAACGATTCCGATTATGAATCAGCAGCTGATGCAAGTGAATCTGAAGACGAAGAAGAGGAAGAAGAAGAAGAAGAGCATAAACAAGAACAACAAGCTAGAATAAGACAAGAATATCGTAAATCTATGGCTGCAGCAACATTTAATGTTAATTTATTTGATATTGATGATCCAGATAATACCTTGACTCAAGTTTTACTTTATTTAGAGCATCAAACAGTTGAAGTTATTAATACTATACAATCATTATTGGCAGCTATTAAAAAACCAAATGCAACCAGAGGAGATTTACGTGAAAAATCAGCAGCAATTACAGTTGTTATATCACAAATGACTGAAGCAACAAATACATCAATGAATCAAACACGTAATGCACAATTGAAAGAACATGGTAGTTGGGTTGTTAAAAGTTTAGAAGATTGTTATCATAGAATGAATATATTATGTAAACCAGGTGAAAAACCTGATAGTGAATTTGCTGATAAGAATTTTAAACAAAGATTAGCAGGTATATCATTTGATATAGCAAAATGTACAAAAGAATTGGTTAAAACAGTTGAAGAAGCTAGTCTTAAAGAAGATATTGCTAATTTAGATGCTAGATTAAGTCGTAATGATGATGATTTAACCTAAAAGATGTAAAGAAATAAATAAATTCAATTAAAAAAAAATAGATAAAAAATAAAAAATAATTCTAATGGTTATGAAATATAAAATTATATTATTATGTATTTTAGATATAAATAAATAAGTAAGAAAGTTAATAAAAAAAAAGTTTGTAATATTTATTTTAAAAAAACTTTAATAATTTTAGAAATTATCGAATATATTTAGATATAAATTTTTGATGAAACTCAGAATTTAAAGTATCATTAGTATATGAAGATTTTGAATCTTTTTCCTTTTCCTTTGTATTATTACTATTATTAAATGTAGTTGAATTTCTCCAACTCTTTTTTTGTGGTTTATCATCTTTATTAATTGAAATTAATGGATTATTTGATTTTATCAATTCTTTACGATTGTTATCATCTTCCAATTTTTTTTCTTGTCGTATTTTTTCAATTTCAGCTAATAATAATTCAGTTTCATCATCTGATTCATCATCTGAATCATCATCTGAATCATCATCTGAATCTTTATGTTGTTGTTCTTCTTTTTCTTTTGATTCATCGTCATTGGGATTTGGAATATCTATTTTGCCAATTATTTCATTTTTGTCATCATCATCATCATCTTCATCTTTATAGTTATTATCTAGTTTTATTCTCTTTGTTGGATGCTCTTTATCTATTATCTCTTTTTCATTTTCTTCTTGTTTTAATTCTTTAATTGCATTATTTAAAATATTATTTGAAATTGGTAATTTATTATCATCATCATGTTGTATGGTGGTGGTAGTGGTAATAATATCTGATCTATATTTTAAATTTTTTTGTTGAGGTAAAGCTCTTGAATGAGATATTGTATTTTTAATAAGTAATCTTTTACCTTTTTTATTTTCTAATGTTGGTCTATGATTCGTTGTCATTATAATTACTCTAGATTAGATTAGTTATATTATATAATTTGATGTATTTAATAATATTTTTAAAACAGTTTTATTACAATTTGAATGATGTGCCTGCATATAACGAATCTAAAAAAGAAGGCAAATTTTAAGTTTTATTTTTTCTATGCAAAAGAAAAAAACCATCAAAAAAAAAAAAGAAAATTGTCATCCAAAATTTTAAATTTTTTTAGCAAATTAAGGGATATTTTTATCAATACAACAATCTATTATTATTATTATTAATATCAACAGAACCAAATCAACCCAACCAAATCAATCAAATCAATCAATCAAACAATCAAACTAACTTAAAGAAAGAATATAAGATCTTTAAACAAACTAAATAAATACTATATTTTATATTATTTTATATATTTAATTTTTAGATTCGTTGATATTTATTTATATTTATTATCAACAACTTCAAGATCAAACTTTTTAAAAACCATCAAACTACTTAATAAAAACTATCTTTTTATTATATTTAGTGTTTTCATCTTTGTTTTTTTTTTTAATTTAATTTAATTTGCTATTAGTTTTGTTGTTGGATTAAAAACCAAAACAAGTCAACTCAAATTTTATTTTTACGTCCATTTTTTATAAAATTATTATTATATATACACATTTATATATATATAATATATGCTATAATAATCGATAGAATATAATAAAGAAATTTATTTAATCCAAATTATACAAAATTTTACAAATAATTACAGAATGATGGCTCACGAGTTACCTATTCCTATACATTCAAAAAAGAATAATCATTATCAACAACAACCTTCATCAAAAAAACATCAAAATAAAGATACTAATAGTAATAATAAAAAGAAAAATCATAAAGATGAAGTTATAAGAACTCTTCCTAGTGGTGCTCCAGTCGATTTTGGTCATAATAATAAATCATCATCATCATTGTCATCTAAAAAGAAAGATATATTGATAGCTTCACCAAGTTTACCAAATGGTGAAAAACCAAATTTTGGAAATAATAATAGTAGTAGTAATAATAATAAATCAAATAAAGAAAAAAAGAAAAGAGATTCATCAAATAATAATTATGAATTATCATTACCAAATGGTGAAAAACCAAATTTTTATAATGAAAAACCAAAGAAAAATAATTCAAATTCAAATTCAAATTTAAAAGATAAAAAAATAGGTGTTGATGATACAACTTATGCTGGTTCATCTTTTCATTCATCACCTGCTGCTTTGAATTTACCAAAACCTTCATTTAAATCTTCAATGAAATCACCGACTTTAAGAGATGAAAATGATGATAAATCAACAACATCTTCATCTTCATCTACTAATTCAAATTCAACTTCACCAAGATATTCTAATACTGTATCATCAACTATACAACATCAACCACCAAAATATCCAGTTACTGCATATCCTCCAGGTAGTTTACCTCCAAATATGTTTCCACCTCCTTCTCATCAAATGAATTTCCCACCACCACCTCAATTTATTCAACCTGGGTTTGCTTATCAAATAACACCAAATGGTGCTATTCAATATCAACAAAATGGTGGT
This sequence comes from Insectozyma bohioensis, assembly GCA_030582535.1. NCBI lineage: Eukaryota > Fungi > Ascomycota > Pichiomycetes > Serinales > Debaryomycetaceae > Insectozyma > Insectozyma bohioensis. The sequence goes on along the minus strand of JAKTXL010000033.1, from coordinate 43,283 downwards.
GCTTCTCAATATCAATTACAAGGACAACCAATATATACACATTATCAAACTGCTCCACCGCAACCATATCCAAATTATCAACAACAACATCCTCATCATCAACAACAACAACAGCAAAGTACACAAACCAATCCAATTACAAATGGCCAAAAGATTACATTTGATGATTTATTAAGTTCATCAAAGAAATAAGAAAATGGTATTTAATTTTTATACATATATTATGAATCGAAATGATATATTAACGACTATTTATAAATTTTCTTTCTTGATATTATATTTTAACATAACTATATTTACAATTACAACAAATATAATTGCAAATTTTCATTTTATTATTATTTCCAATTTTTGTTTAATATGTTTGTTTTTAACTGAGTTAAAATTATTTTGTATTAAATTGAAATCTACTTTTTAGATTGGGATTTTTTTTTATTATTTTATTTTATAATGTTTTATTTTCAAATTATTTTTTTTTATTATTTTATTATTATTTTATTGTTATCTTTGGTTTCAAATTATTATGGTTTGTCTTTTTTTAATCATTATTAAAATAGTTTTCTTAATTTAACTATTTATTAATGGATTTATTATCTTCAATTTTTTTTTTTTTTTTTTTTTTTTTTTTTTTTTTTTTTGGGTGCAAAACGTCCTAGTTTTGACTACAAAAAAAAAATAGAAAACTATATAGATATATATATACTTAATATAGCTTTGAAATAAAATATAGTATATTGTATGAAATATAATTTTTCAAGTTTAATTTCAATATTTTCTTTTTATTAAAGTAGTTCAGCTATTATTATAAATTTCGGTTTCAGTCTAGATATATTATTACCTTTATTGAAAAAAATGATTCATAATTATTTGATTATATATTCATTTCATATGAAAATATAAATAGACTATTATTAGTTTTTTTCCATTACTTCTAATGAATTATATGGTAGATATCTATTATATTAAATTATTGATTTCTTGAATCATTAAACTAATTCCAACTAAGGAGTATCAATATTAATTTCTATGGTAATTTATAACTCTACCAATGTTTTGATTATTACTAACAGATGTTTGTTAACATCAAAAATAGTTTCTATTATAGTACCAATGTCAGTTATATCTTAAAAAAATTTAATAAGTAGTTTAGGTACCCCTATTTGTATTCTTACATCAACAAAATCAATTAATAATTTAAATGAATTTGTATCAATGATACCTAATGAAGGAGGAACATTTGAATAAAAATAAAAGAAAATTAAAATAAAAGAAAAAGACATAAAAAAAAAAACTAAATTATTAATTTTTAGATAGAAATGACCGAAATCGAAAACAAATAGAAAAAACAAAACCAAAAAAAGTATTTTTATCTTACTTATATCTTTGCTTCTTCTACTATAGATATATTACTATTATTACTTTTATATTAACAATTTTAACGTATTACATAATAAAAATCTCTTTATAATCATTAGAAATTATTTTTTTTTCGTTTTTATATTTCGGAAAAGCTACCATATTAAATTTAAAATTTTGATGCAAAAAAAAAAACAAAAAAAAAAAACGTAATATTATATTTTTTTTTTTAATTTAAATTGTATTCTTCTAAAATATCAAAGATACCACCATTATATAGCTAGTTTGAATATCTAATGAAATAGTATTCTTGAAAATATTGAATTATATAGTCATTTACATTATCTGAATCAGTATTATTATTCATTCTTCATGGATAATTTTTTAAGGGGGGGGGGGTTGTAGAAAACCAAAAATTCAAATCACCACGATAAGAAATATAATTAACAACATATTTGTAATGGTTTTCGTATTATAAATAAAATCAAACAAACATCTCAATTAACTAAATATACAGATCTTCAACGAAACTTTTTCAAATAAAATTGAAATTATGATCGTACCATTAAATTAACACATATCAGGGGAATAGGGACCTAAACTTTCTTATTTTTATTAAAAAAAAAAAGGTGTTTTCTGAAGTAGATATAGAGGAAATTTGTGATGAACTATTTATATACTATATTTATTATTAATTATTATTATTAGTTAAATTATTTATTTAGATCCAACCTGACTTTTAGGAATGTTCATTGAATAATATGTTTCTTCTTCTTCTTCGATGATCATAAGATAAAATTTATAAGATTTGTAAAATACGTTTCAAATATATTTTGACGGTATATATATAGATATGTATGTTGGTTTCTGTTTTTTATAAATCTAGGTTCTTTTATAAGATCAAGAAAAATAGATTCAAATAAAGAATTGATTAATTAGTTATATTTTTTTATTAAATAATCTAATAATTTACTTCTTAAAAATCTATAATTTATCAGATCAAAAGGAAAAGTATTATATCTATCTATGTTAATCTAAATGTATGTAGATGCTAAGATAGATATAATTCGAGATTTGTGTGTGAGTTATTGGGTTAATTTTTTTATTTTGATTTGGCGTGTAATCTATATTATTTAAGGGGGTAAATTGTTAGTATAAATAGGGATCAAAAATTATTCTCATTTATTTTTTTTTTTACCACCACTTTTTTAACCAACAACATGTCAACAACAACAGAATGGAAGATGGATGTAATATACATAAATATTCATCCCGATTATATTCTTATTCATATAAGAAAAGAATAAAACATATTTGAAATGTTTATTTGATATAATCACATAAAGCATAATATATTTTACACGCCATTGATTTTTACAAATATTTATTATTGTATAAATTAAAAGAACTTCAATGTTTTATTGGCTATAAATATTTATGTTAAAATACTTCATAAAATAGTGAGTAAGTAGGTCTTTTTTAAAGTTATTACTGTTGTAATGATGATATTACAATGAATTTTTGGAACAAAGTCAATCTACAGTTATTGAATTAATGAGTATATAAATCATTTGATTTAATAATTTGTTTTTTGACGGGGGGTAATAATAAATAGTTAATTCAAGTTATTATTATCTTCTAAGGTTTTATAGTTTTATTTAAAATTTAGAGTTAAATGAAATTATCAAATTTTAGAAAACATTAAGTTTTTCTTTATATAATTTTGATTAATACTTTGATTAGTCATTATATTATTATGATCAGTATCAGATTTTCTATTTGAATATTTTAAAATTTTAACTTTAATTTAATTCTTCAAAAGCATTTTTATTAGTAAAATTTAAAAATTGAAGAATATCTAAATATAAATTATTCTTTGAAATTATTCTTATATGGTCTAAAATCTACCATATTGGAATTTAAAATTTTGATTTAAAAAATAGTAATATAAATTGAATTTACATTATTGAATAATAATTTTGAGATTTTTTAATTATTAGAGAAATATTCTTCTAAAATATCGAAGATACAACCGTATCTAGCTTGAAGATCTAATGAAGTATACCTGAAAAATAAATCATTTACAATTACATGATTCAATATTATTTTAATAATAGATCTCCTAAGTATGATCTTTTGGTGCTAGTTAACCAACATTTCTTGGATTCAAATTATTAATTAATATAATACAAATTACCTCTTGATATCTTAATATATTATCAACAGAATTAAAAATATTTTGTTTTTTGGGTATAAAAAGTTGTTAAAAAAATGGTTTAAAGTTAGGTTATATAAATTTATAAAGATTCAAGTAAAGAAGATGGTGGTATTTTTATTAAATAATAATTTAGTTTATTATATATATTTAAATAATCAGATTGAAATGAAAAGTATATATATATATATATATATTATCTGTTTTAATAAAGTTTAAAACAGATGAATTTATGAGCTTAAATTATTTTGCATCTCAAAAAAAGTGTATACGCATTTTTTAAGAGGTTTTTTTTTTTTTTCTATTTTATTTGTGTTGTTGCAATAAATTCACATCTAAGATATTTACAACTTTTTTATCAATCAACAATTAATCAACAATTAATATTTTAAAATCTTTAAAAAATAATACAAGATTTGAAGTTGTTAGGATAAAATAGAGATTTTATTTAGTTCTAACAAAATTATTATATTTTTAAATATATAATTTAGGATTAAACCATCTTCTATAATTCTGGTTCTTCAATTCTTTTTTATTAAAAGATTAAAAAATATGATGATGATTTATCATCATTAGTATAAAAATAAAATTTTTAACAATTACTTATTTTGGCAATAATATATGAAGTATAAAAATCCTATTGCTTAGAAGGATTTCTTCAATTTCAAAAATGATGATAATGCTGTTGTTAAATGAAAATTAACTAATTACAATTTATTCAAATCTTTCTTATCAGCAGGTTTTTATTTGAATCGTAATTTAAAACTAAAATAAGGTTATTCAGATGTCTTGTTAATTTGGGAGTTACAAATACTAATTTTAAATTAAGTATCAACTGATCAAAAACAACAAAATTCTGTATATTGTTAAAATAAATCCTTATACAAAATTCTTTTTTTAAAAATACTACCCTTTTTTAATTCTACAATAAAAATAGGGCCTCAAATATTTTATAAATTGGGATTACTTTTAATTATAAAAAAATCATAGTATTTTCAAATACATGATACATAATTAAAACAATATTCATCAATACATTAGAATATTTGAAATTTTTTAAAATTAAGTTTTTCCAAAAAAAAAATAATAAAAAGGATTCAGTCATTCTTTCATATTGTTGAATTTTATGATTCAATATATATGATTTTTTGACGGGGGGGGGTAATAATAAATAATTAGGTTATTATTATCTTTCTAAGATTTGCTGGTTTTATTTAAAGTTTAGAGTTGAATGAAATTATCAAATTTTAGAAATATTTAATTAATAATTTTTATCTAATAAAATCTCTAATTCATATATAACCAACCCTACATTTATAAAAATACTTTTTTGAAATTATAGATTATGCTAATGAACCCATTGGATCATAATATGGTAAAATTTTATAATCTTTAGATTTCCAAATATTATATAATGTGTTACCAGAATATTTCTTATTAGTAACAATTTGGAAAACATATTCATTAAACCATTCATCAGTCATTAAATAATAACCTTTTTTACCAACGGCATCACCCCAAGAATTTTCAATTTTCCATCTAATAGGTTTATTAGTATTTGGATCTAAATGAACACCAGTAATAACCATAGCATGAGTCATTTGTGATGAACCAGTTTTTAATCTTTGCAGTTTAGTTATATCTAAATTAAAATCAAAAGCTGTTGAAAAATCATAAGCACTTGTATCTAATACACCAGTTGTACCATCAGCAAATTTACCAACATCTGATCCAAAAAAAATTGGTTCATTATCTTTTAACATTTTAATTGCAACTTCTTTAATATTATCAATTTCAATATTAACATATTCAATTGGTTTACCACCATGAATATTATTTAATCTATCAACTGTATATAATTTATTATATTCATTTCTTGGATCATGAATTAATGAAAAATGTTCTCCGGCATCAAATTTAACATGAGTTTTATAAAAATCTAATGGAGTTGTTTTAAAAGATTTATATTTACCATCTTTATCAAGAATTTCCCAAGTAAATTCATCAGTTGGTTTTGGTGGTGTACCAATAGCTAAAGAAATTGTATTATAAATTGTTTTAATAGCACTTGCTTTAAAGGATTTAATTACATCAATTGGAGCATTTTTTTCTTTTAAAGATCTAATTTTTAAACCATATTCTCTTAATTTTTCAGTAATAATATAATTAATTTTTGAACTTGAAGTTGATTGAGCATTATCAGGAAAGAATTCATTTGGAACTAAACCATATTTATTAACTAAATTAATAATCATATCCCATTGACCACCATCACCAACAGGATCTTTAAAAAGAAATTGAATTAATCTTGAATCTAATTCTTCATTTGAAGTATCTTCAATTTGTTCTAAAAATAAATTAGCTTTTTCTAATTTATCATAAAAAAATAAATAAGCTTGAGATAATTGAAATTCATCATCTTTTAAATTATAATTTTTAATAACATGAGTTCTAAAAACATTTGAAGCAGCAAATATCCAACATCTACCAGACAGTTTTTGATTATTATTACAAGATGGTGAACCAATTGTATCAACAGTAATATTAAATAAATATCTATCTTTTAAATAAGTTGAAGAATTTGATTTTGCAATAATTTTAACAATTTCATTTTTTGAAAAAGCATTTTGAGTTAAAATATTTTTAGTTTTAGCTTGAAAATCATTTTCCCAAGTATTTAAAATATTTTCTGAAATTGGACTAACATCTGATAATGATGAAATTTTAATAATATCTAAATCTTTAAAATATTCAGAATATTCATCTAATGAAGAAGAAGATGATGATGATGATGAAGTAGTGGTATCAATACCAGTATATTTTTCATTGGTAATTTCTTCGTTAATTGATTTCATATCTTCTGATTCTAAATTTGTTGATTTAATTGATTTTGAAGTGTAAGAACCCATTATATAAATTTTTCTGGGGAAGGGAAGGAAATGATACGATTATTTATAGTTTTAAATTGAAATTGAAATTGAAAGTGAAATTGAAATTGAAGTAAATATAAAAGTAATGGATGTTAAATTGAAAAGAAAAGAAGTCAATTCAAACTTGTTTTATATTATTAAATATTAAATATTAAATATTAAATGAGTTATGAGAATTAATTAAAAAAAAAAACAGGGAGGAGGAGGAGGGGTGGCAAACCAAAACCAAAAGTAAAACCAAAACTAAAACTAAAACTAAAAGTAAGAATAAGAATAAGAATAAAAATTTAAAGTGGTTATTGCCTACAAATTAAGAAGAAAAAGAAAAAGTAAACTTTATCTAACTAACTAAGTGATTGGGTTATCTAACTAGTTATCTATCTATCTATCTGTTGTAAATTAGTATTAGATTTTGTGACGTAGTTGTATTTATGTATGATTCATAACCTCCTTAATTTATTCTCCATTTTCCATTGTTCTTGTTCTTGATTGTCGCACAAGAGTATATTATATTATATTATTTTAGTTTGAATCCGTATCCACAACCGGCACCAGATTTACTATACTACCATACTTACTTCTACTTCTACTACTATCAAAACTTTAAATCAGTATCACCATAACCATAACCATATTATATTATATTATATTATATTATCTTAGTCGTTTGTTTTGTCTTTTCCTCTTCCTTTTGGTTATGAAATAAATTGTGGTGGCATTTTTATTTTAGTTTTGGAAATTGACTCTGCTTACAAATTAATTCTTATTGATACTAAGATATACTCCTTTGGGATCAAATCGAGATCTCAATCTTATGAATCTGTTTTCGAGCTTAAGTTTTCGAGCTTAAATTATTGTAGACATATTGAACACTTTACATGACCTTTTTATATAGTTCAATATTAATTACTTATATATATATAATAAACTTTGGTAGGTTAAAAAGATTCCATATATTTTTATATTTTTGTTTCATTTGTTTGTTTCTAATTATAACTTAAAATAAAGTCATTGTTTGATTATTACTATAGATAACAAGAATGTTAACAAACCATATTATACTGAAGATCTACAAATAAATTTACATTCTAATAGAAGTCAATATTCTATATATTGACCCTGTTATGGATTATAAAAGAATACATTTCAATAATATATTTATTTATTTATTTATTTATTTCATTAAATATCTATTATCAAGCTTTCTTCATCGCTTCTCTTTCCTTTTTAAATTTAGTAGATCTATCTCTTATTCTTGGTTTTTTAACTTTACCACTTTTTAAACCTTTAATACCTTTAATTTTATCTCCCTTTTTAGCTCTATCACCTTCCATAATAATTCTTGTAGATTTAGTTTTACCAACATTTGATCTATCAGCTTTACCTAAAACTCTTTGTGCTCTACCTAATTTAGTTTTTTGTAAATCTGTTAAATTATTTTTTTGTTTATCTTGAATATGTTTCTTTTTTAAATTATCAAAATGATTTGGTGACATTAATGAAGGTTTTGCATTTGATTTAGCTCTTGAAATTCTTAATTTACGACCTAATTTTTTTTTAGAAGAATCTTTATTATCAACTAAATTTTCCAATGGTTTATCATTTAATAATAATGCTTTATTTACTGATAATGTATCATTAAATTGAATTAATGCAAATCCTTTACCCATATTAGTTTTTGAATCACGAATAATTCTAACTGATTCAACATCATTATCTATTTTATTATTAAAATATTTCCATAAAGTTTCTTCTTTTTCTTCAAAATCTAAATTACCAACAAATATAGTTTTTTTATTATCTTTTGGAGCTGGATGAGCAACATGATCAACTCTTAAATGATGATCTTCAAATATTGTTCCATTTAATTCTTTAGCAGCAATTGAAGCTTGTTTATCTTTATATACAATATATGCATTAGCTGAATCTCTTGATTTATGTAAATTTTTTTTAGCAAATGCAATTTTTCTTGGTAAATTTTCTTCAAAAGATATTGATCTATATCTAATTGATTCAATTGTTCCATAATGTTTAAATAAATTTTTAAATTGTTTTGCTAATTGTTTTGATGTTATAACTTCAGATGGTACATTACCAACAAATGTTGTTCTTTCTGCTTTTTCTAATTCTGATTCTTTAAAATCTATTGTTTTAGCTGATTTTGCCTTTTTGGTTTTTTTAGTTTCAGTGGATTCTTTTTCTTTATCTTCATCTTTTTCTTCATCTTTATCTTCTTTATCTGCTTTTAGAATTGTATCAAAATATCTAGATTCTAAATCTTCATCTTCATCTTTCTTCTTGGATTTTTTTGGTTTAGTTTCTATTGATTCTTCCAAATCTTCATCAACTTCTTCTTCTTCTTCTACTACTTCTTCACTTTCTTCTTCTTCTGCATTAGTTTCATTAGTTTCTTTTACTTTTTTTTCTTTTCTTTCTTTTTTATTTTGTTCAGGTACTATTATGACTGTTCTTTTTTTATTGCTTAAATTACCTTTTGAAACAGGACCATCATTTAAATTTTTAAATAAATTAGTTATTGATGAATCTTCTTTACTAGAATTACCAAATAATGAAGCAAACCCTGACATATTTTAATGATTCTTGATAATTAGTAGATAAAAAAAATAGTTTTAAGATATTACTGAGATGAGATGAAAAAAAAAAAATTATGAAGTCAAATTTATTTTTGATAGAAAAAAAAAATTACTTCTTTCTTTCTTACTTTACTTCTATTAAATTTGAATCATTTTTATTAAGTTTAATCTCATATTTATTCTTTTAAATCATATATCTATCTATATATATATATATATATATGAAATGATTTGATTATTTGTTATTTTATTATAATTCCTTAATTATTTGTTCAGGTGTATTTATTGTTGTTGTTGTCACTCTCCACTTTTTATCTTTATTTGAGAATATTAATAATATAACTTCTGACAATATACATATACATATGTATATATTGGAGGATTGGATGAATTCTTATAAATCACTTTAAAGCAATAATAACATATAATATATTAATATCTATATCTATATATATATATATCTATATATATCAATCCAATCGACCATTCTACATCGTTTTCTTTTTTAAATGTGTTTTCTATATGGTCCTGTATATAAGGGCCAAACAATAAAAAAATAAAAATTAGAAACCAATTGTCAAAATAATCACCAGCCAAACAAACTTTTCCTTCCTTTCTAAAATAAGTTTTTGGTTCATTTTCCTTGCTTTTTTTAAAAACTTCTTTTTAACTCCACTTCATTTCAAATATCTCTTTAATTTACAACCTTTCCAATCCTTTTCCAATATCATCCAAGTCAATCAACTAAATTTTTAGAAACAACATTGAAATTTTGAGAAAAGAAATTCCTGATAAACAAAATCGAAAGACAAAGACTTGATTTTTTATTATTTATTTTTTTTTTTTTTTTGAACAAGATTCTGATTTATTAACTTATAAATACTTTCAAGATTTTAATTATCAATCTTTTTTTTTTAGCAAACAAGTATTCTAAGTCATGTCTCAAATAGAAACAGATTTAAAAAGTCCAGAATTACTGGATGTTCCATTATCACCTTCGGTTAACAAACTAGAAGAAAATTCAAATTCACCTTCACATATAATACCCAACGGAGATATAGGTGAGTCTGAACAAACTGTTAATGCTCAAGCAAATACAACTTTGGGTAAAGAATCTCCATTGACTGATATAGCTACTTCACCCCCGTTATCATTTGATTTATTGAATGATGATCGTGAACATAGTTTAGAAGGTGAAACTGATGCAATGGTAAATAATATTGAATCATTGTTGAAAGAAGATGATATTAAACAAACAAACAAAGAAAGTAATGGAAATCCACGTAAAGATAGTTATGAAAGTTCAGAATTGAGTGATGTAAGTGATTCTGATGCAGAAACTGAAAAAATGGATTTTCTAGATGAAAGAGATGGAGTTGATTCAAATAAAGAATCTGATTTAGAAACTTTATCAAAATTAACTGAATTAGCAAGATTGAAAGAAATTGATTCTGATTCTGATGATGAAGATGATAAAATAATAGAGAGTAAACCAGAAATAATGGATGAAGATATTGAAGAATCACGTAAAAGAGCAGCTGAAGAAGAAATGAACAATGAAAAAATTGTTAATAACAAGAAACAAAAGAGTGAACAAATAAAACTGATGGAAGAAGATAAAGATAAAGAAGAAGAAGAAGAAGAAGAAGAAAAAGAAAAAGAAAAAGAAAAAGAGAAAGAGAAAAAACTAGAAGATGATAATTCAACAAAACTAGAAATTAAAGATGAATCCCAAATAAAATCTATCAATGATTCAGGAGTTGAAGCAGATGAAGAAGATGAAGAAGATCCTAAACCAAAAGTTATTGAATCAATAGTGAATGAAGATGATGAAGATAATGAAGCAGAAGCAGAAGATGAAGATGAAGATGAGGAAGAAGATGAAGAAGAGAAAAATGAAAATAATGCAAATGAAGTTGAAATTGATAATACTCCAAGTAAAGATATTGAAGTTACTGAAGAAAATAATGTTGATTTAAACGAACAAAGACAATTAGCCATCGAAGAATTGGTGTCAATTGAAACAAGTTTTGCAGAATTACGTGATAAATTATATCAAGATAAATTAAATCTACTAGAAAAAGAATTAGAATTATGTCTTGAAGGTTCACATCCTGAATTATCTAAAATATATTATAAAGTTAATGGATTTTATGAAGATAGTCTAAGGTTGGCAAATTCAAATTTATCATATAAATTAAAATGTATTGATAAAGAAACTGTTGCTACGAGAACTTCTATTCATCAAGATTTTTTAAAGAATTTAATGGATACTAAAAATGAAATGATTACAGATACAACTTCATTATGGTATAAAATAAATAAAGAAAGAAATCAATTAGATCAATTTGTTTCAGATTTTAATTTTTCAGCAATACCTTCAATACCAAATGTTACTATACTGCAAGAAGAAATAAATAATAATGGATATCTAGAAAAAACAGGAGCTATAGAATCAATAAGTAAAAAAGCAATGAAACAAAATACATTGATTGAATTAGTTCAACAACGTAATAGTCTAAATGAACAAATTGGTGTTTTAAATGGATTAATTCAATTTCATGGATTCCCATCAGCTGTTAGTTCTACATTAACTGAAAATAATCAATTTCCAAATGAATTATTGTTGAAAAAAGCAACAGATGAAGAAATTAAAGAAGATTTAAAAGCAATGGGAATTTCTACATAGAGAGTTTTATATATATATATATATATATATATATTTGTATAATTTGTAATATTATAATGATAATTTTATTAATAATATTGAATATTTAGTTGATATTGAAAATTTGTGCACGACTTTTGATTTTTCTTGATCTCGTTTTTCGTTGTGTTGTTTTCTTTTTTTTTTTTTCTAATACTGTTAGTGAAAATAAATCACCAAGCCCAAGCCCACACCCATTATTAAATTAAAATCAAAACAACAACAACAACAACAACAAATTGAAGAAAAATCATGGTTGAAGTTTCATTGACAGTAGGTAAACTAGATGCATCATTGGCATTGTTATTAACAAAAGATCATCATTTAATTGAATTTCCAACTATATTATTACCAAATGGAGTTAAAGCGGGTTCAATTATAAAAATTAAATGTGATCAAGATTTAAAAACTGAACAAGAAGAAGCAGAAAATTTTGAAAATATACAAAATGAAATTTTACAAACATTTGCAACAAATTTACCTGAAAAACCAATTTTAAAAATTAAAAATATAACTCAAACTTCATGTGTTTTAGAATGGGATCAATTAAATTTAGGTACATCAACTTTAAAAAATTTAATATTATTTAAAGATGGTAAAAAATTAGGTTCAATACCTCAACCATTAACTAATAGAACTTCAAAATTATCAGGTTTACCAATTGATAAAATTTTTAAATTTCAATTAAGATTAGATACAACAGCAGGAATATTTTTTTCAAATGAAATTGAAATTATTACTCATAAAATGACTGATTTATCAGGTATTACAGTATGTTTAGGAGATTTTTCACCAAATGATCAATTTACTAAACAAGATATTGAAGATACTTTAAAAAATATGGGAGCTAAATATCCTGCTCAAACTCAAGTTAAAGTTGATACTACACATTATTTATGTACTAAAGAAAATAAACAAAATCCAGAATTTTTAAAAGCAAATGATATGAATATTCCAATTATAAGACCAGAATGGTTAAAAGCTTGTGAAAGAGAAAGAAGAATTGTTGGTGTTAGGGATTTTTATATTAAAGATTGTGTATTACCTGATATTTTTGCAAAAGATTATTGGAAAAAATCTAATAAATCAACAACAACAACATCATCATCATCATCATCAACATCAACAACAATTAATAAAGAAAATAATGATGAATCTATTAATCAAGATTTAAAAGATGAATCTTTATCTGCTTCAAAATCTGAATTACCTCCATTACCAAAAGAAGAAGAAAAATTAGAAAATACAAGTAATGATGTTGAAAAACCTGAAGAATCTATAGAAACTCCAATAGTTAAAGAAGAAGAACCTGTTAAAGAAGAAGTTAAAGACGAACCTGTAAAAGTAGACGAACCAACTAAAGTAGACGAACCAGTCAAACAAGAAGAACCAGTCAAAGAAGAAGAACCAGTCAAAGAAGAAGAACCAGTCAAAGAAGAAGAACCAGTCAAAGAAGAAGAACCAGTCAAAGAAGAAGAACCAGTCAAAGAAGAAGAACCAGTCAAAGAAGAAGAACCAGTCAAAGAAGAAGAACCAGTTAGCACAGAACCAACTAAAGAAGAACCAGTTAAAGAAGAAGAACCAGTTAAAGAAGAAGAACCTGTTAAAGAAGAAGATATAACTACACCAATTCAACCTTCTGAAGAAGAAATTAAGGAAACTAAAAAGGATATAGATGATGCATTTGATTCTGTAACCATTGAAGAAGATAAATCCGATGAAAAAGCTGTTGAAAATGGTGATGATAAAGAAATTGAAAATGGTGAAGAAGCTGAAGATGCTGATGATGCTGAAGCTGATGAAGAAACTCCAGATCAATCAGAAACATCTGATTCTTCTCCTAAGAAGAAAAATAAAAAGAATAAGAAAAAGAAGAATAAAACGAAATAAATTTAAATAGATTTTTCAAATAATTTATATATTAATCAAAATAAACAAATTCGTACAAAAAAAAAAGATAAATCAAAGTCTATGCAAATATAATATATAAAAAAAAGTTAAAAAGAATTGAATAAGAAACAAACAACTTTTTGTTTTTTTTATTTTTTTTTTAAAAAAAAACCTCTATTCACCAAACAATCTTCTAACTTTTTTCAAAATTGAATCCTTTTCAGGGTCATAAGGATGATCTTTTGAAGGAATTTCCAAAATTGCTGGGAAAGCATTAGTATAATTATCAACTTTATATCTAATTAAATCAGCTAAATGTTGATTGATTAATAATATAGCAATATCATCTCTTTCATGAGTAAAATCTTCAAAAGCTTCTTCAATTTGTTCAACTGTTGTTTTACCTGGTATAACTGTTAAAAAATTAGTTTCTTTTGATGTTGAATTATCAGAAACTTGACCAATTCCTGCTAGAAGTAATCCAGTAACTGTATCTTCATCAGCTATAGCTGCTATTAATTTACGTTTTGTCATTGCTTCGTTTGCTGCACTCATGATTGATATTGGATGGTATGGTGTGGTGTGGGTGGGTGTTGAAAGATAAAGATTAGCCAACGATTTCTCAATTAAACTTCTTTTTTTTTTTTAGTTTAGTTTGTTCTCTTTTAAGTTTTCAAGCCTGAGTATTTTATTTTTTTTTTTTTTTTTTTTTTTTTTTTTTTTTTTTTTTTTTTTTTTTTTTTTTTTTTTTTTTTTTTTTTTTTTTTTTTAATTTTTTTTTTTTTTTTTCAACTTTTTATAAATCAACCAAAATGATCAGAACTGTAATACCGAAAAACATTAGTAAAAGTTCATTTATTCCAGTTAGATATGCTGGGCATTCAAAATGGCAAAATATAAGACATGATAAAGCTAAAAATGATTTAAGAAAATCAAAAGAAGCAACAGTATTAGCTGGTAGAATTGAAAGTTGTTGTCGTACTGGTGGTAAAGAAGTTAAATTTAATGCAACTTTAGAACAATTATTAGAAAAAGCTAAAAAATTAAATATAACTAAAACAGTTATTCAAAATGCAATTAAAAGAGGAGCAGGAGAAATTGAATCTGATAAAAAACAAACTGATGTTCAATATGAATTTGTTGGACCTGATGGTGTTGCAATAATTATTAATGCATTTACTGATAATAAAGCAAGAACAGTTCTGAAAGTTAAATCTGCTTTAAGTCATTTTCAAGCAAATTTAAGTCCATGTTTATATATGTTTGAAAAAAAAGGTGAAATTATAGTTTATCCAAAACAAAATTCTCAAGAAACTTTTGATGATGTTTTTGAAGTTGTATTAGAATTAGGTGCTGAAGATGTTGAAGAAATTGAATTTAATGATGAATTTAAACCTGATAAAATTCATAAATTTTATCGAATAATAGTAGATCCTTCTGAAATTCATAATATAACTAATGAATTAAGTTCAAAAGGTTATAAATTACATGAATCTTCTGTTAGATATTTATCAAATACAGATTCTTTAGTAGAATTTCCAGAAAATAATGCAAAAGGTTATCATAAAGCAATTGATGAAATTGATTCAATAGCTGAAATTACTGATTATTTTACAAATATTCAAGATGAATATAAACAACGTATTTATGAATCAGTAAATTAGAAAATTTTTAATTCTGTACATAGCATGAATATATATATTTATATATTATATTTTGATTGTCTTTTTTTTTTTTTTTGATTTTTTATTTAATAATTGACTACATAAATTATCATCAGATAGAAGGGGACACAACTAGTGAAGATCGAAGCAAATATGGAAAATAAAAGAATGTTTATGCAAAATAATAATTTGATAATTTTTTTTTTTTTTTGTTTTTAGTTAAATGAATTGAATTGAAATGATTATAATAAACAAATATTCTTTTTCATTATTTATTTTTTTCAGCATCTTCATCTAATACTTTGTCTAAAGTTGACAAATTTGGGTTTTTCCATACTCTTAATTCTTGATCATTTGAAAAATGTCTATAAGTGAAAAAACATCCTGAAGCAACAGCAACAGCAACGGCAGCAAATAATGGTGTCATTTCAATTGGATAGTTGATCTTTGGTTTAACCATTTTTGGACCATTTAATAAAACTCTTGTTGGTATCATTATTAAAAAAATTTATAATATTTGGAATAGTTTTTGAAGGAATTGATTAAATTTCAATTTAACTTAAAATAAAATAAATCGTCTTATTTTTTTTTTTTTTGCTTTTATATTTTTTTTTTTGTTTCTGGATTGTTTAAATTTTTAACTTTTCAAATAATTTGGTTGGTTGGTTCTTATATGCAGTATTGCAATACAAATCTATCTATATCTATTAAATATTCTAGTATTATCTTTGAATCTTTCTTTCTTTCTTTCTACATACATTCTATAAAGCAAGATTTCATCTCTTATATATATATATATTTATATACATTGGTTTTACCATTTCTTTATCCAATCTTTTAAAGTATCATAACATAACCAACTAACTGCCATTGATGGTACAATTTTATATAAATTAGCTGTTAATCCTTTATATGCACCAAAGAATCCTTCATTTTTAAATATTGATATTAATGCATGAGAAACTGAATTGTATTGAAACCCTAGTTCACCACCAGACATAGCTGCAACTTGAAATCTTTTTCTTAAAAGATCTAATGGATAAATTAAAACACCACCAACAAAACTACTAAAAGCACCAGCACTTAATTTCCAAATTGGATTTGAAAAATCTTTTGGTGATTCATTCATATATTCTCTTAATTTTTCATATAATGCAAAATTTATAGCTACATATGGTGCTACACCTAATGTAGTAGGTATTATACCACGATATAATGCAAAAAATCCACCTTCATGATAATAAACTTCTTTAAAAGTTTCCCAAACACCAGGTGAACGAGTCATTTTACCTTTATTTAATTTTTTTAATGAAGCTGTTTGAACAGTAATTCTAGCTCGTATTAAATCTAATGGATATGTAACTGCTACTGATACTATACCACCTATTGAACCTGCTATTAATCTTTCATATCCATTTAATTCTCTATTTTTTCTTGGTCTATATTCTAACATTAGATCTTTACATTTTTCATAAACTGCAAATTGTACAGCACTATAAGGAAATATTCTAATACAATTTAATAAATTACCTCTAAATAATCCTCTCCATCCTTCTTCTTTATACATTTTAAAAACTGTGGGGAACATACCTTGATATGATTGTGAAGCCCCGGGACCTTGTAATTGTAGCAATATTTTGGCTCTTTCAAAAGGTGAAACTACTGTTCTTGAAACAGCACCTGCTACACCTCCTGCTATAAATGAAGCATTTGAATCATTCTTAATAAATTTCTTAATAACTGAATATAATAAATCTGTTTTATTTGTTAATTGAGAATTCTTATAATCTTCCATTTTTCTAGATTCATGAATAAATAATAATATAAATATAATCTAATTCTAGTTTCTTCGAGGAAAATAAATTAAGAAAAAGTGGTTGGATCGAAATGAAGGAATGATTTATATAAGGTTTTGATCTGATATGTCAAATCTGTTATGTTTTTATTGTTAATTTTTTTTTTTTTTTATTAAATTTGTTCGTGTGAAAATTTGCATTTATTTTAATAATTCGGTTAAGTGAGAAATCAGAAAAAAAAGCCAATAAAAAAATATTTGCATTAGATCGCATTGCAATATTCTGGAGAAAGAAAAAAAGAAAATTGATTTATGCATTTACAGAACCCCCCACAATTGCACAACATACAACATACAACTACAACTACAACTACAACATCTAATCAACTTTAGTTTAGTTTTCAAATTATATACATTGTTAATATATAAAACATGTTTAATTTAATAAACTCTTCTTTGAAATGAAAAATAAAAACATACAAAAAAAAAAATGATTCTACAATTTTTCAAAAATTTTGCAACATTTCTCATCAATAAATTATAAAATTTTATCTACACATAAAAATAAATTAATAACCAGAAAGAATTTTATCAATAGCATCAACTAAAATATCAGCATGTTTTTCTTCAAAAACTAAGGTTGGTCTCAATCTAACAGAATCTTCAGCACATCCACCAATATTAACACCAACAGTTTTCATATCACTTAAAAATTTGTTTCTAGCTTCACCACTTTCTAAAGACCAAGCAATAAAAGTAGCTCTATCTTTACCTCTTAAATCTTTAAGATAATTTGGATATTTTTCTTGTAATTTTTCTAATTTTTTAAATAAATAATCACCAACTTGACTAGCTTTAGAAACTAAATCATGTTTAACAATTTCAGATCCAATAGAACCAGCTAAAATCATTCTAGCTGGATCACCACACCAAGTATTGAATTGTCTATAAGCAAAGTTTGGAACAATTTCTGGATCATGGAAGAAATAACCAGCAGATTGGAATTTTTTAGAAAATGTAACTAAATCAGGTGGTGGTTGTAAATTAAATCTTTCATGAGCCCACATGACACCAGTAGCTCCAACACCTGTTTGAACTTCATCCATAATTAATAAAGCACCATGTTTTAAAGTTATATCTCTTAAACCTTGGAAAAATGCACCTGAAGCATGATTATCACCACCTTCTGATTGAATTGGTTCAACTAAAACACCAGCAATTGGAATTGACCAAGTTTTAAATAAATCTTCAACAATTTTCAAACATCTTTCATCTTCTTTTTTATTTTCTTCAATATGTTGATCTAATGGATATTTATATGATGGGAATTCAGCTTTTGGCCAATTAAAAGCTGGTAAATCTAATTTATGAATTGGTTTTGAACAAGTGGTTGAACCGGAAGCAAATAATCTACCATGGAAAGCACGTTCAAATGATAAAATAGCTAATTCTGGTGAGCCTGGAGCTTGATTATGCATAACTGATTCATTTTCTTCTTTTGTAAATGGAGTTTTATAACCTCTTTTTTGAGCTTGATACCAAAAGAAAGTTGCTTTAAAAGCTAATTCATTAGCATCGGCACCAGATAAACCGGACCATAATTTATCTTGACCTTTTGGAGCAACATTTAAAATTTCTTGAATAATATCTTTTAAATCATCACCTGGGAAATTACCTATAGCTGGTCTATCAACAATTGCTCTAATCATTTTATCAGATTTAGCAGTTTCAATTAATGCTGGATTATTATAACCTAATGGAATTGAGGCAATTTGAGCATAAACATCTAAGTATAAATTACCATCAACATCAGCAATATAATTACCAATTGATTTTGAATAATCAGCAACAAAATATGCACCACGAGCGTCAAAAACTTTATCTAATGCTTCAATACCATCTTTTGATTCTGCAAGAGTTGTAGTTTTAACAACTGGTTCTTTTGGTTCGGTTGGGAAATAGTAAGATGAAATTGATTGGTTGGTCATTTTCAATTGATTTAATTCTAAAAAGTAAAAATAAAGAATCTTTTGGAAAAAAAGGGAAAAAAGTCCACCTTTATATATAAAAGAAATCACACACATCTCAGATTTTTTATACAATTAGCGTATTTCCTAATTGGGACGAACGTCGCTAATTTTTTTTTTTTTTTTTATTTAAGCTTTTTGGGGTGTTTACAAGTAATGTATCATAATTATGAATTATGACTTTGACTATGACTGTCATTTTGTACTTACTACCCTGTTATTTATATGGAATGAATCAAAAAAGATTTTTCATGGTGAACCAGAAATTTTTTGGTATCACTTGATCTTAACTCTTGAACTTTTTAACTCCTATTTAAATCTGACCGCTTTGTTATTCTAGTTATTTTGGGAGTTTAGCTCATATTCATTTTGTATCATCTAAAATTTTTCTTATTACATCTAAACTAAATTAAACTAAAATATTTTTGAAAAAGCACAAAGTATGATTGATTCCTTAGCGGATGTTACCCAAAGATCTCTATATAATTTTCGATGTCTCATTTCAATGTCAATTAAAAACAAAAAACGACAAAACCTGCATATAAAACAAGACAACAAAAAAAATATCTATCAAAATGTAAACACCTAAAAATATGAGAAAAGAATTAGATGAGATTTTAATATAAAAAATATATATACGAATAAACTTATTTAGAGATAATATCATGTCAGATCAACAAGAGATCGAGAATATACCCAATACTACATCTGAAGACGTTGTAATTACACATATTTCCGATTCTCAAGAACAATCTCAAGTAAATAATACTTCAACTTCTAATCAAGTGCCAGATTTTAATGATAATGAATTAAACAATATTTTTGAAAGTTCACTTGGTGAACCAGATTTAAGTTTAAAGACAGAAGAAGAAGATCAAATATCAAATAAAAGGGGGTATGAAGAAATAGAGACAATAGATAATAACCAAGATAAACGTCAAAGAATTGAAGAAATTGAATCAACAATTAGTATCGATCCTGCTTTACAGTCACAACAAGAAATAGCGCAAGGCCAACAAGCAACTACATCATCTACAACTTTAGAAACAAGGGATACAAACTTGACAACAGTTGATAGAACAGAAGAAGAGCAAAGACCTCAAGATCAACAAGATGAGCCACAGCATCAGCATAACGAACAACATGAATCTAGAGAAGAAACCCAAAATACTCAAGAAGAACCTTCAGCTAATATTGCATCTGAAGTACAAGAATCTTCAAATTCTTCAGATGATATTACAAAAACATCTTCAACTAGATCATATTCTTCAGCAATTCCTCCTGATTCAGAATTATTGAATACAAGTACTGCTTATGCAGCATATACAACACTTTCATCTCAATTGAGTCAAACGCAAAGTCCTTTTCAATTACAAAATTCTCAAGTATCATTGGGTCAAAATCATTATCAACTTCAAAATGCTCATATATCGATGTTACAATCAGCAAATTTAACTGCATTACCTTCTCAAATAGTGGCTGCTGAATATTTACCACCTAGAATTCAATTATTGATCAATACTTTACCAACATTAGATAATTTGGCTACTCAATTACTTAGAATAGTTGCTGGTAATTCATATCAAAAGATTATAGATTTAGCTTCAAATACTGATACAGCTTCGGGGGCTACTTATAGAGATTTAACATCTTTATTTGAATTTACTAAAAGATTATATTCAGAAGAAGATCCCTTTTTAACAGTTGAACATGTTGCTCCAGGTATGTGGAGAGAAGGTGAATCTACTCCACAAATTTTTAAAAGTAAAGAACAAAGTATTGAATCAACATTAAGGAAAGTTAATTTAGCTTCATTTTTAGCTGCCACTTTAGGTACTATTGAAATTGGTTTCTTCTATTTAAATGAATCCTTTTTAAATACATTTTGTCCTGCCAATAATTTGGATCCAACAAATGCATTATCAAATGTAAGATCATTTCAATCAAGTACAATGGCTACTCAAATACTGAGTGGTGGTGGTTTTGCAGTTGGTGAAAAAGTTGGGAAATTATTAAAAGCTCAAGCTATTTTATATTTAGATTTAAAAACTCAAGCATATATATCTGCCATTGAAGCTGGTGAAAGATCAAGAGAAGAAATTTTAGAAGATATTTTACCAGATAATTTAGATGAAATTTTATTAGCTAAAAGAAATGCTACCCAGTTAACACCTGTTGAAATTGATTTTGTTGATAGATGTAAATCAAGAAAAAATTTATTATTAAATTATGATAGTGAAAAACCTTTAAGTATAGAATTTGATTGGTTTAATTTTTTAAAAGAGTTATTTGATTATTCTGCTAAGAATATGGGATATTTAATTTGGGGAAAAATTAGTAAGATGCTCAATAGAAGAAATGAATTTACTCCTCATACTACAGATTTATTAACTGCTACTACACATTCTTCAATGACAAGTAATGATAAATCAACTTCTGTTACAGAATCATCTACTGCAGAAAATGAAGAAGTTACAGATATTACATTATTATTACCATCAGAAATTAAAGAAAGACAAATTAAAATCAATGGTCAAAAACCAAGTCAAAGAAGACCTTGGACAAAAGAAGAAGAAAAAGCTTTAAGACATGCTTTAGAATTAAAAGGACCTCATTGGTCTACAATTTTAGACTTGTTTGGTCAAGGTGGTAAAATAAATGAAGCTTTGAAAAATAGATCACAAGTTCAATTAAAAGATAAAGCAAGAAATTGGAAAGTTTTTTTTCTTAAAAATGGTCATGAAGTTCCACATTATTTGAAAGGTGTTACTGGTGGAATAGATGAAAAAAATAGAAGAAGTGGTGCTAGAAGTAAGAAAACTGCTGCTGCACCAGTACCAAGTGTTCAACAACGTCAAAAACAACAACAACAACAAATAGAACAACAAGAGAAAGAAAAACAACAAAGAGAACAACAAGAACAAGAAAAAGTGCAAGAAAAGGAACAAGAAAAAGAACAAGAACAGGAAAAAGAAAAAGAACAACAAGGTAATGAACAGCAACCAATAGAAGAACAAAATAAAGGAAATGAACAAGAACATAGAGAACTAGAGAAAGAACAAAATCACGAAGAACAACAACAAGAAAAAGAACAAAATCACGAAGCACAACAACCACAACAAGAGCAAGAACAAGTACAAGATAAAGAAAATCACGAAGTACAACAACAAGAACAAGAACATGATAAAGAAAATCAACAATCACTACAACAACCAGAACAACAACCCGAACAAATAGAACAGAACGGAGAACAAGATAAAAGAGAAGAACATCAAGAAATTATAGAAGTTGATACTTTATAAATTCAATGGATTAAGGGATAAAAGTTTATTTTATATATGAATGTTTGGACATTCAACAATGACACAATGTATTATTATTCTTATTATTATTTTAATTATAACCTCTTTTAATTTTCATCTTTTTTTATTTGTTTTAATTTATTTTTTTATTACTATTCTTGTATATTTTTTAAACTTTTTTATACATCGAACATTTACTATAAACTTTAAATTTTTTGATAGTGAAAAAGCCCAAGGCAGGGCAAGTGGGCAAGACAAGGCGGTCGTGTAATATATAAATATTTTTTGAAATTAAACTAAATCTAAATCTGAATGTTAGATATCATCTATCGTAATTTATTATTTTTAAATGAAACGGCTTTGTGGCAAACAAACTTTTTTTGTGATTTAAGGCTAGACCCCTTTTTATTATTCTTATCAATATATCGATTTATCTCTATATTTATAAAGTTACACATATTCTAATAAACTTGAAACAACAACTACTATAGAAAGATATATAAATTATATGATAAATGAATAAAATATAATAATAATACGTAATTAATTAACATTATGGATCATTACAAAAATAAGATTTTTTTGTTTTACTTCGTGATTTTATTAAGCACAATGCAGATGAAATCCCCTTTGAATTAATTTATTTTTTTACCTAAAAATAAGAAATATAAATAAATAAATAAATAAATAATTAAAGTTATATTTCACCTCTAATTATTTTTGCATCATGTCGTCTAAAAAAAAAACATATTTAAATTTCTTTAAAAAACTTTAATCTATAAGGTTTTTGAACACAAGAATAAGAAATTTTTATAAACATATTTTGTCCAACAACAATTTATCACTTGAATTTCAAAATTGTAATAAAATTGATTCAGAATTTTTCTTAATTTTAATCTTTTCTTTCTTTCTTTCTATTTTATAAAAAGTCAACATTTATTTTCATAATTAGAAAACTTTTCCTTTAAAAAATAAATTTTTTAAAAAATGAATAATTTAAGTAATTATAGAGCATCAACGATGTATATGTCTCAATCTTCATCTTCTATAACTCAACAATTACAAAAACAAGTTGATCTTGCATCACTAGCAAAACAAGTTGAAGTAGCTAAATCAAAAGCTCAAGTATTATATGATGAAGTATTAAATGTTATAAAAAGAACTCAAGATGCAACAATACAATCAGTTTCAGGAGATGTTACTTCAATACCTAGAAATTCATGTAATTTAAAATTATATAATACTTTAAAAGGACATCAAAATAAAGTTGCTAAACTTTGTTGGAATACTGATTCATCAAGAATTTTATCAGCTTCACAAGATGGTTATATGATTTTATGGGATGCAATAACTGGATATAAAAAACAAGCTATTCAATTAGATAATCCTTATGTTTTAACATGTAGTATGTCACTGAATGAAAAATTAGTTGCTGCAGCTGGTTTAGATAATATTTGTACAATTTATAAAATTAAACCAGATACTTCAAATGTACCAGTTGTAACTAATACTCAAAGTAATTATAATATACAAATGCATGGGAATTTTTATCAATCAGTTCAATCTACTTTTAAAGGTCATACAGCTTATATTTCTGAATGTGAATTTATTGGTAATAATTCAATTGTAACTGGTAGTGGTGATATGACATGTCTGTTATGGGATATTACAAAAGGTTGTAAATCACGAGATTTCATTGATCATATAGGTGATATATTAACTTTAACTATATTCCCACAAAATATTCTAAATAATAATTTATTTATAAGTGGTAGTTCTGATGGTTATGCTAAAATTTGGGATTTAAGATCACCAACACCAACTCAAAATTTTCAACCAAGTTCAATTGATGTAACAAGTTTAAAAGTATTTCCTGATGGTAATGCATTTGTATTAGGTTCAGATGATGGACAAATTAGATTATTTGATTTAAGATCTGATTGTCAATTAGGTTTATATTCATTAAGTCAAGAACTTAAAAATTCTCCTGGTATACCACAATTAGGTGGTGCAATAGCACCAACATCACCACAAAAAACATCACCAACTAATTATAGTTTTAATAAAGCTTTATCAAGTAGTACTGGTGATTCATTTGATAGATTTACTTTAAATAGTTTGACATCAAATTTTGAAAATCTGGGTGTTTTTTCAATGGATTTTGGTAAAAGTGGTAGATTTCTTTATGCTTGTTATTCCGAACATGGTTGTATTGTTTGGGATACTTTAAAAAATTCAATTGTTGGTAGTGTTGGTAGTGATCATTCAAATCAAATTAGTAAAGTTGCTGTTAGTCCAGATGGTATTGGATTGGCTACTGGTTCTTGGGATTCAACAATTAAAGTTTGGTCAGTATAATTTTTTGAAATTTCCTACTTTTTTTTATTTTATTTTATTTTATTTTATATTTCTTTCAATTCTTTATCTCTCTGTTTATATCGTTTTATTTAATCAATATTATCATTATACATAACTGATTAATTCTTCATAGACTAAACTAAAGTAAACTTCAATAAAAAAAAAAAAAATAATAATAAAAATAGTTCATCGATATTATACATTATTACAAAATAGAAAATAAAAAATTAAATTAATTTACGCTTCACCAGTATGTTTTTTAACATAATCCCACAAACTTTTCAATAATGAATCTGGTAAAGTATATAAATCCATTGTAAATTCTCCATTATCAACATCATTTTTAATATTCATTTCATTAGTTTTATTATCAGTGACCATTTGAACAACAACAATCAAATCATCTTCACTCAATTTTGTTAATCCATTAGATAATTTTTCTAAATCAATATTACCTTTCATTGCACCTTTTGATTTTTTAGATTTAGAAGCATCAATATTAGTAGTACTTGGAGCAGAAGCAGGTGTTGTACTTGAAGATGCACCATTACCAGTTTCTAATTTTCTTTTGGTACCAGCAACTGGTGTTGGAGCATTAGTAGTAGTTGTATTATTATTATTTGATTCATCAAATGGTAAAGTACCAGTTTCCAATAATAATTTATTCAATGCAGAATTTTTAG
Organism: Insectozyma bohioensis; assembly: GCA_030582535.1. Taxonomy (NCBI): domain Eukaryota; kingdom Fungi; phylum Ascomycota; class Pichiomycetes; order Serinales; family Debaryomycetaceae; genus Insectozyma; species Insectozyma bohioensis. Next base: position 17,762 of record JAKTXL010000033.1, on the reverse strand, counting down.
TTTGTGAAACTGGAATATTAATTACATGATCATTAGTATATTTAGTTTGATAAAAATTTAAATCATGTTGCAATTTTCTTTCACCTGCTTTACCTGCAATACCTAAAATATGAACAGTAATAGGTATATCAAATTCACCCCAACCTTGTTCTTCAACTTTAAATGGTGGTTGTTTCAAAACTCTTATTGGATTAACAAATGTTGGATGTAAAGCATAAGTAACTCTATCTAAAATTTTTGCTGGATGTTCTTTGCCTTGGGCATCCAAAACACTAATTTGAATACTCCATTTTCTTACTGGGAAATTTTCAACTGGTGGCACATCTTCTAAAACATGTTGTTCTGTAGTTATCCTAACTGTTCTTTTAACCTATAGTTGATAGTTAGTATAAAACAATTGTTTAAATATTTTGGCCACCTTCTTCTCCCTTCTATAAATTATACATACTTCTGACATTATTATTATTTTTTTATTATTTTTAAATGGAATCTATCAAAAACAAAAATTTTGAACAAAAAAAATCAACTCTCTATAAATTTTATTATTCAATCTTCAATTAGATATATTTTAATTAATAGATTCAATGATGTATTGTATTTAGGTTATTACAATTGTTTGTTTTTGTTGAAAATTTGGTTTGTATGGTTTTTTTTTTTGACCCGATTCACACACCAATTTTTTCTCTTCTGTTTATTTTTTTTTTTCAATCGAATTCTTTTTTAATATTCAATGGGACCATCATCATTACCACTAGTGAATTAGGTATTTACATGATTGATTATTAATTGAATTGAATTCAATGGTGGTTGAAGTTGCTCAATTTAATGAATGAAGATGTTTTAAAAAACTAGTAATAAAACCATATATATATTCAACATTTTTTGCCACTTTTGACCTATGAAAAGAATTAAAACTTTATCAACAATTAGCTCTTACAAGATTCTTTGACAAATCTTTTAGAATAGAATAAATAATTGATTTATATCAAAAAGAATTTTGAATTCAATCGTACCTTCAAGTTAATGTTGGGTCAATGTCACAATTTCGCACAAATGTGACAAGTAACAAATCAGATGCGACATGAATATTTTCTTGATTTTGATAATACATGAATTAAAGAAAACAATGTTTAACTGAAAACAATATTGTAAACATTAAGTATATCTCTCAAAACAATAAGTATACATATACGTGTTTCTAACATTATCTCTATTGAGTCATGGTAGTATCTTAAACTTTAATAGTAATAATGGGATCGCGAAACCGGCTGATTTGAGTCATAGACAGAGATATGAAAAAGAAACGAAAAAAATATAAAGCACACAAGTTTTAACCGTTTTTTTTTTTTTTCAATTATCTTTCGCTATAGATATATAAAAATCATGAAAGCATTTAGAAACAGTCTTAAATTAAGACCTACAACATGGTCTTCTTCAATAAAGAGATTCAATTCTACATATTCACCATTAGATTCATCCAAATTAATTATTGAAAAAACAAATAATCCAAAAGAAAAATTATCTAAAGATAAATTAGTATTTGGTAAAACATTTACAGATCATATGTTAGAAATAGAATGGGATATAAATTCAGGATGGGGTCAACCTAAAATATCACCATATCATGATTTAAAATTAGATCCATCAACAATTGTTTTTCATTATGCATTTGAATTATTTGAAGGTTTAAAAGCTTATAAAGATAATAAAGGTGAAATACGTACATTTAGAAGTGATAAAAATATGATTAGAATGAATAAATCAGCAGAAAGAATTGCATTACCTAATTTTGATGGTGAAGAATTAATGAAATTAATTGATAAATTATTAATTGTAGATCAATCATTTGTTCCTGAAGGTAAAGGTTATTCATTATATTTAAGACCAACTTTAATTGGTACTACTGCATCATTGGGTGTTAATGTACCAGATAAAGCATTATTATTTGTCATTGCATCACCAGTTGGACCTTATTATTCAAGTGGATTTAAACCTGTATCATTAGAAGCTACAACAAATGCAGTTAGAGCATGGCCAGGTGGTGTTGGTGATAAAAAATTAGGTGCTAATTATGCTCCTTGTGTTAAACCACAATTGGATGCTGCTAGTAGAGGTTTCCATCAAAATTTATGGTTATTTGGTGATGAAGGTTATATTACAGAAGTTGGTACAATGAATGTATTTTTTGTATTTAAAAATGATCAAGGTAAAAAAGAATTAGTTACTGCCCCATTAGATGGTACTATATTAGAAGGTGTAACTAGAGATTCTATTTTAGAATTGGCTAGAGAAAGATTACCAAAAGATGAATGGGAAATTAGTGAACGTAAATTTACTATTCATGAAGTTGAAGAAAAATCTAAAAATGGTCAATTAATTGAAGCTTTTGGTGCTGGTACTGCAGCTGTTGTTTCACCAATTAATAATATTGGTTATCAAGGTAGAAATATTGAAGTACCTGTTAAATTAGGTAATTCAGGTGAATTAACTGCTCAAGTTGCTGAATGGATTAGAAAAATTCAATATGGTGAAGAAGAATATAAAGATTGGTCAAGAGTTGCTAAATAAAAATTTATAGATAATTAATTTATAGACTTTAATTTATAAAAGTTATAATTATTTTTCTCTTCTATCAGGTAATTTTTGAATTTCTTTAAATACAAAATCTCTTTCTTCAACTAAATTTGGTTCATGATAATTTGAAATTTCAAAATTTTGGAAAAAATTAATAAAATTAACTTTATTTTTAATTAATAAATCATTTACTTTTTGAGTTCTTTTAGGATTAGCAATAAAAAATTTTAATATATGAAAACCTTCTAATTGTAAATTTTTCAGTTTTTCAGTTAATAATCTCATAGTTAATTTTAAATTATCAGTATCATCATAATATTTACTAATAAATTGTAAATTACTTCTTTGAGATACTAATTCATTTAATAATTTAACACTTTGTCTTTTAGTAACATAATTATTTGAATCAATTAAATGATTAATTAATTTAATAAATTTATTATAATTATTCGGTAGAAATTCAGAAACTAATTTTTTATGAATAGTTAATAAATCATGTAAAGTCATCATTGCATCAGTTGCTAATTCAAATATTGGAATTTGAACATATTTAAAAAAATTCCAAAAATATGGATTATATAATACAATTTTATTAATTTCTTCAAATTTTATACAATCTCGTAAAATTTGACCACTTATTATACCAATTTCATGAGTTTCTGGACCTTTAATTAACATATTAAATATTTCAGGTTTTGAAATTAAATAATCAACAGCTGGTGATTTCCCATTTGAATTATTTCGTCGTAATAAAGTCAGAAATAATATAACAACATCTTTTCTTGAATCAAAATCTAATCTAACTAAATTAGCAATTATATTAAATAAACAACCAGTTTGATAAATTTCTTGAGATAATAAATTAATTTGATCAGGTTGTGGATCATTTTCATCATCACCATGTAATATAATTTTCATTTGTTTTAAATATCTTGCACAATCATCTTGATATTTTTTTGAATTATCAATATTTGTACTATAATCTAATTTTGTAATTTGATCATTTAAAGCTCTAACTAATTCAGGAGGTGTTTTAGGATTTCTTTTAAATAAAAATGCCATAATAATTGAATGGTAGTTAAGTTAGCGGTTAAATATTGAATAATTATATGATATAATATATAAAAGAAAGAAAGAAACAAACAAACAAACAAAAAAAAGGTAACCAAAATCTTAGATGAAGATGAACAAAAAAATGATTTTATAAAATGGACATAAAATGGAGATAACTTGGTGGTGGAGTTGTAGTTGTAGTTGTGGGTGGGTTTCTTTTGTTGTCAAGTTGAAATATAATACAAGTTAGTGGTGGTGTTTCAACAATACAGTAGTACAATAAGGTTGTATATCCAAAGTAAAAGTAAAAGTAAATTACTAAATATTTTTAAGTTGTTTTATTTTATTTTTTTCTCTTGTTTAATTTTAACTATTTAATCTTTTTTATACGAAATCAATTAATTATCCAACATTATTAAATTATGTCATACTTAAAAATATGGCAACCAATATTAATTAATAGAAGCAATAGGCCTATCTTACAAGACAATGAACATAATATCTTCATTAGAGATCATATTGGTTTATATCAAGGTAAACTGAAAATTATTGATCATCAAAATGGTAGATTATATTTAACTAATAAAAGAATAATTTATTTCGATAATGATGATAATATTAGAAGTATAAGTATTAATATTGAAAATATTATTGGATTAGAATTAATAGAACGATTCTTAAGATCATCACCAAAAGTTAAATTATTTTTAGTTAAAGATCAACCAGAAGATACTTCAATTAATAAAAGTAATAAAAAAAATCAATTAATTATAGCAATTGATTGGGTTTGTAAAATTTGTTCATTTAATAATCAAATATTACTGAATTTTAATATAAATGATGATGAAATACCAAAATGTATATCATGTGGTATACGGCCAAATAAATCATATTTAGAAGAAAAATTGAATCAAAATAAACAACAACTAGAATTTCAAAAAGATTCATCACCAACTATATCAATTACTCCCGAACCTATAGAATCCACACTTTCTCTTGGTGAATGTTCTCGTTGTACATTTAGAAATCATCCATCAATTAAATTTTGTGAAATGTGTGGTAGTGAATTAAATATGAATTCAATAATTCAAAATCATAATAATAATAACGAGATTACTGATTCATCTTCAATAAATCCAAATAATTTAAAACTTGAATATGATGAAATGTATACAAATAATCATCCATATATAAAAATTAGTTTTAGAAAAGGAGGTGAAAATCAATTTTATCAAGAAGTTAATCAATTAATAGATGAATTAAAATGGGAAAAATTGAAAAATAAAGGTGGAATTAATCAAAATGCAATAAAATTAAAACCTAAAAAAGAACAAATTACAAAAAGTGCTGGAGCTGGGATTCATGCTTTAGAACAATTTGGTGAACAACAACGAAAACATAATGAAATTATATTAACTTCTTCATTAGATGATTTAGAACAATTGATGTTTAAATATCAAGATTTATTAAAATTATCAAATTCATTCACAAGAATTATTAATAATAGAGATATAAGTACTAAAATTATTCCACCTTTGAATATTAAAAAATCTTCAACATTATATCATCAAGAATTAAGTAGACATATAAGTGAATATTCAATAACCTATAAATTAACAAAAAATTCATCAATGATTACATCACAAGATTTATATGCAGAATACAATCGATCATTAGTTAAATCTCAAGGATTTGGATGTCAATTAATAGATCCATCTGATTTTTATAAATCGATTGAAATGTTTGAACAATTAAATTTACCAGTTGTATTAAAAAAATATGAAAAATCTGGATTATTAGTTATTAAATCAAAAATTAATAATGAAAATTATGGTGAATATATTTTAAAATATTTGAAAGATACTGAATATGATTATAAATTAAATAAATTACGTCATGAAATAAATCATTATCAAGAATATTTAGAAGATAAGGAATTTTATTTATATGGACGTACAATATCACAAATTTCCCATCAATTTAATTGGTCATATAATATAACAATGGAAGAATTAGAAAAATGTGTTGAATTGGGAATTATTGTTATTGATCAAGATATATCAGGAACTTTTTATTATATTAATAAATTCAATTTTGAAGAATCTGAATGGGATGATAGTAAAGAAATTGGTATTTTAAAGGATCAAATTATTGAAGAACAAAAACAAATTGGTAATCAATTGAAAAATGATTATGATAAATTATATGAAAATGATTTAATTAATTTGAACCCAAATTATTCATTTGGAAACACACAACAAGAAGAAGAACCAGAGAGTCGAATTGAAACTCCAGTTTCTAGTGATATAGGTTATTCACAATCATTAAATGATTTAGCAGGGTTAAAATTTTGAATAGTTTTGATAATTAATTTCGGGCCTTGCATATAGATAGATAGATTTTAGTGTCTAAACTCTGTCCAAATCAGCGTGCAAACTGTTGAAGTAATGAAAATTTATTAAATCTAGCTGGATATTAAAGTTTATAATAGAAGTTTTATATAGATAATAAATATTTAGTAAAACCTGTATATAGAAAATTTTAATACAACAGTGTTTACGAAATAAAAAAAAAAAAATATACGCGATCAAAGTCAAAAATAAAATAAAAATTAAGTTGAACGGATTGAATATTAATGGCAGATCAATCAAATATAGAAGAACTTAGATTTCAATTACTTGAAGCATGTCAGGCATTATCAAATCTTAATTTGTTTAATTCAGCCAAATGGTGTGCTGAAGCATTGAATGGACTTGCAAAATCAACAATACCACCAGAACAATTGCAACAACAACAACAACAAAGAAATCCACTTCTACCTATAGATGTTGATAGTATAATAGATCAAGAACGAATAATATTAGCAAAATCATATTTTAATTGTAAAGAATTTGATAGATCAGCTTATGTTTTAAAAGATTGTAAAAGTGGTGATGCTAAATTTTTAAGATTATATTCAATGTTGATATCGATTGATAAAAGATCAACAGAAGAAACTGATGGATCAATAAATATTGGATTAGTTAATGATATAAATTTTAATAGTAAAAACAATATTACAACTGGTAATAATGATTATGATTTAAATGAAAATAATAGTTCAAAAGAAGTTGTAAATTCTTTAAATTCAAGATTATCAAAAATAATAATGGAATCGGATGAATATTTAAAAACTAATGAAAATTCTTTTTTATATTTTTTAAATGGTTTAATATATAATAAAAAGAAAAAATATCAATTGGCTCAAAAATCATTATATAAATCATTATTAATATTTCCTTATAATTGGAGTTGTTGGCAAGAATTAATAGCATCATTAACAACATTTGAAGAAGCAACAAATTTTATAAATAAAATTAAAAATTCAAATAATGAAAAAAATAATAATTTATCAAAAAATATAATGTTTCAATTTTTTGAAGTTGTAATATTACAAGAATTTTATCATCAACTGGAATCATTATTTGAAAATTTAAATTATTTAACAAATATTTTCCCAAATTTTACATTTTTAAAAATTCAACAATTTTTAATTTCTTATCATAATTTAGATTATTTTCAAGCTGAATCAACTTTTGATCAAATTTTACTTGAAGATCCTTTAAGATTAGATGATTTAGATACATATTCAAATATGTTGTATGTCATGGAAAAAAGATCTAAATTATCATATTTGGCACAACATGCATCACTGATAGATAAATTTCGTCCAGAAACTTGTTGTATATTAGCAAATTATTATTCAATGAAATGTGAACATGAAAAAGCAATTATGTATTATAAAAGAGCATTAACTTTAAATAAAAATTGTTTAAGTGCATGGACATTAATGGGTCATGAATTTGTTGAATTAAAAAATTCTCATGCTGCAATTGAATCATATCGTAGAGCTGTTGATACAAATCCAAAAGATTTTAGAGCTTGGTATGGTTTAGGTCAAGCTTATGAAGTTTTAGATATGCATTTATACGCATTATATTATTATCAAAGAGCGACTAATTTACAACCATTAGATAAAAGAATGTGGCAAGCAATTGGAAATTGTTATGAAAAAATTGATCAATTAGAAGAAGCTATTAAATCATTTGAAAAAGCATTAACTATAGGAAGAATTATACATGATAATAATAATAATAATAATGGCAATACTAATAATACTAATAATAACAATAATAACAACAACAATAATAATAATAATAATGGTAATCAAAATGGAAATGGGAATGAAGAATTAATTTTTTCAGTAGAACCTCATATATGTTATAGATTAGCAATTATACTGGAAAAATTAGGAAATAAAAATAATACTTATAAATATATGAAATTATGTTTTCAACAAGAATTTGAATGGGGTATTAGTGATGAAACTTCAAAAGCAAGATTATGGTTAGCTAGAAATGCATTACAACAAAAAAGATTTGAAGAAGCTTATGAATTAGCAAAAGATTTAAATCATAGTAATGCTCATGATATAGAAGAAGCAAGAGCAATTGCTCGTGATGCTAGAAATAGAATGAAATGAAAAAAAAAAATTTAAAAATTTAAAATTTTAAAATTTTAAAATTATGTATTATATTATTATTATTATTAAATTATTAAAATTAAATTAAAATTAAAACTATGTATTAAATTAAATATATGTATGGGGGTAAATTTTTTTTTTTTGATTTTTTATTATGTTTTTAAATTCCTATTTTTTTATTTTTATTTTTTTGTATTTTCTTTTTGGTTTACTTTACTATCTATTATTTATTTCTAATAATTAATTATATCATCAGTTAATTCAAATAAATCATCTTCATTATTTATTTTTGTTAAAACATGATTAATTGCTTTTGATAAACTTTCAATTAATTTATTAATATCTTGTTTTGAAGCATCAGAATTTAAATTAATTAATAAATGAGGTGGTAATACAGGTAAATTTTCATGTTCTAAAATATTTTTAGATCTTGTTATTAAAATTTTACTATGATCTAATATATAATCAACAATTTTTTGTAATATAAAATTTTCAAAATTAAAATATTCATCAAATTCATTTAAAAATTTTGATGGTTTACCTGTTGTTAAAAAATTTGAATTACCATATAATAAAGGTAAATTTAATTGTTCACGATAATTTTGATTTAATTGTAAATGAATCATTGGTGATTGAGGTGAAGAAATTATTGATAATTTTGAATTTTTTAAATTTTTTGATAATTTTTCAAATGTATAATCAGTTAATTCATGTAATTTAATCATTAAATTTGATTTATTTTCAGAATTTAAATCTAGTGAAATTTCTTTTATAGCTTGTGATGTTACTTTAGCAGAATATGGAGGTAATGATGCACTAAAAACATAAGCATTTGATGAAATTCTTTGATGATGAACCATTGAACTAACACCAACACAAAAACCACCAGATGAAGCAAAAGAATTTGCCATTGAACCAATTGTAATTGAAATTTCAGATCTATCAATACCATAATGTTCAACTATACCTTTACCAGTTTTACCTAATACACCAATTGATAAAGATTCATCTAAAAATAATCTATATTTAAATTTATTTTTTAATTCAATAATTTTTGGTAAATTAGCAATATCACCAGAATTTGCAAATAAACCTTCAGTTACAATAAATCTTCTTTTAATTGGTTTTTGTTTATCTAATACAGGTTTTAATTGTAATAAAATTTGTTGTAAATGATCCATATCATTATGATCAAACCATTCAATATCAGCACGACTTACAATTAAAGCTTTTTGAATTGCACTAGTAACATTTCTATCAACAATACATAAATCACCTCTTTTTAAAAATGCAGGAATAACAGAACCTGCAGTAACATAATCTTGACCATAAATAATTGCTTGTTCAGCACCTAAAAATTTAGCTAAATCTTCTTCAACTCTAACATGAACATCTTGAGTTCCATAAAAATTTGGTGGACCACAAGCTCCAACACCAGCATATTTAATTTCAACTTCAGCAATTTGTTTAATATTTTTATTATTATTAAGATTTAAAAAATCTTGTGATGCGAAATTAATAATATCAGAATATTTTTTATCACTTTCATAAAATGCTAATTGATTTATTTTAAGACCATTATTACCAATAATTTCAGGTATGGTTTTAACTTCCCAATTTTGTAAATTAGTTAATTCACGAATTAAAGGTTCAGGTTCCCATTCTTCACATAATTCATCAATTTCTTTTGAAGAAAATTTAACAATTTCAGATTTATTTTCCTTTTTTTTAGAAGTAAAAAAATAAGTTAATGCAAATATAAATAAACAATATTCAAATAAAGATCTTAAAGGATCATTTTGATAAGAAGATTTAATATATCGTAATATAATTTGTCCACCAGGAAGTCTATCTAATAAATTTAAACAATATAAAAAATGATGAGTAAAAGTATTTGTTATAATTTCCCATGATTGTGATAAAGGAGGAGGATTTGAACTTCCTGAAATTATGGTAGTAGTAGTTGTTGTTATAGTAGTAGTTGTTATCACCATTGATGAAGAGGTTGATGTAAAATAATTGATTTTATTTAATTTGATTTGATTGATTTTAATTCCAGTGTCTCCTATTTTCACCAAAAATTTTTTTTTTTTCTTTCTTTGAATTTTTCTCTTTTTGATTGTTGTTTATTTTATTTAATTTAATTTAGATTATTTTATTGTATTGTGATTTTTTTAACGTGTTTTAACTTTTAGATTAATTAAATTGTCGGTTAAAAATTTTTCAATGGCCTTAATTTATCGTACGGAAGTAAACCCACAAAACAATAAAATACCCGGATGTGGTGGGAAACGGGTAGTGGTTAGTGGTTAGTACTAGGCGTCATGGCACTGGTCGAACTAAAAAAAATGGTATTAATTTAATCTTTGATCGTATCGTGTGGTTACTTCGCGCTGGTGTGCATATTGTCCAATAGAAAAAACTATAAAAACTGTATTTTTGCAATATAAAATTAAAATTAAAATTAATTAATTATAAAATTAATTAATTATAAAATTAATTAAAATATAAATTATTTGATAACAAAATTATGGAAAACTATCTATACAGTTTTTCTTTAAATTTATTAAACAATTCAGAGACAACTTCATCATTTTATTTTTCTTTGCTTGTGTTACTTTAAATCCAAAAAAATGTATTATAAATTCTCTGGTACGAAATACTGCACACGACCTGCATAAATCAAATGAACCGTTTTAGTGCCAATTCAATGCAATCTCGTTCCAGGAAAGAGCCAGGACCACATGAATACCACTAGAAGTTCCAAGAAAGAAAAGTTTATATATTATTAATACAACAAAGATCTCCTAATTATTTTAGAGACAAGATAGCTATCTGTGTATATCAACCTATAACAATATATATATATTATCTATCATATAATACCAATTTCGTTAGTACAATAAAACGAGAATAATCTTTTTTTCAAACCTACGAAAAAAAAAAAATTTTGACAACCAAAATCATATTCAAGATCAACCAAACCAACCCACCCCTAATATAATAGAATCAAAAAAATGACAGATATATCATTATCTAAACTAATAAATAAGTCAATCAATCAAAAATTATCTTATAAATTATTTATATCTTTATTTAATCAATTGAATTCAAAAAGAAAAATTGAAAATAATGAATTTCTAGATACTTTAAATATGGACAACAATTCCAATTCCAATTCCAATATTAATAATGATAAAATTATTTTAATAATTTATTTATCTTTTAGTTCGATCGAATGTAATCAATTATTATGGAATAATTTAATTAAATTATCACTTGATTTACAATCATTATATTTATCTAAAATATTAAAAATTTTATCTACAAATAATAATAGTAATAATATAGATCGCGATAGAGAAGTTTTAAAATCTTGGATAAATAATCAATTTATTGAATATGTATCAAATTTTTTTATAAATCTTGATAATAATAATAAAAATCTGAAAAATATAATAAATTATATATTACTTTTATTTGGTTTATTTACTGAAAAATTTCCTAAAATATTAAATGAAAATGAATTAAATATTCAAAATTTTATAATTAAATTAATATCAAATTTAAATAAATTGAATTATAATAATTTATTACCTTATTTATTAAATAAATCTCAACCATTTTTAACAAATAATCAATTAAATCAATTATATAAATCTAAATTAATTAATAATGGTAATTCGTTATCTATATTTAATGATGTTCAAAATAAACCTGAATCAATTCCAATTCATCAGCATCAAACCCCTCAAATAAGTAATGTATCATTAAATATTATTAATAAACTTGATGAATATTATGATCATAAACGAAAAATATGGATATTTCAATTATTAAAAAATTTTGATAATTTTCAAAATGATTCACATTTATTAAATTTTTTTATACATAATTTAATGCCTTTACAAAATCAAAAAAATCCTTATAATATAGGTTATGAATTAACTAAAAATTTTTTTGGTTCATTAGATTTAAATGGTTATTTATTATTTAATATTAAAAATTTTATTATTACTAGAATTCCAAATATAATTAAAAATGATTTAAAATTAGATTCTAGAAATATTGAAAAATTGATTGATGAAGTATTTAAAAAAAATAATGAAGTTGATTCTGAATTAAAAAATATATTTATTAAAAAATTACAACAACAAGAAGAAATTGAAAATGAATTAAATTTAAGAATTAAATTTAATGAAAAATTAGTTAATATAAATAGTGAATTTATTTCATTAGAAGAATCTGGTTTAATTGAATTTATGAATGATTTATCATATCAAATTAAGAATCTGTATAAATATCAACAAGAATTTACAAATTTAATATTAGATACTATAGATTCATTTATATTGGAAAAAAATTTTGAAAAATTAAATCGTTTATTATTAAGTTTAATGAATAATATTGAAATTTTAAATATAATTTTATTTAATAGTAAATTAAATTTATTATATAAATTAATTGATTTTATTGATTTTGAAAAATTTAAAATTGATGAAGATGATGAAAATTTTCAAGAAATTTATTCATATTTTGGTGTTATAATATTAATTATTATATTAATAATTGAATATTTTGAAATTGATATTTTTACAAAAATTAATGTTAAAAATTCATTTATAATTGATTATATAAATAATTTTTATTTTAGATTAAATGATAATTTAACAAATAATTTAATGAATTCAATTGATGAAGAAAGTCAATTAATTGTTCAAAATTATAATAATTTATTAAGAGAATGGATTAATTCATTATTTGATGAAAAAAATGATGGATTATCTGATGAATTAATTAAATCATTAAATATTAAACAAATTTATAAATTAATACCACAAATTTATAAACAAAGTATAATTGCAACAAATTTAAATAAAATTGATTTTCAAATTTTAAATAATGGTTTAGATTATTTATCACAAATTTTTTTAATACCAACAACTATATCAATATTAAATTGGTTAATTAAAGATTCAAATATAAATTTTGAATTAAAAAATAAAATTTTAAATGAAATATTTAAAATAAATTTAAATAATGGTGGAGATTTATCAACTTTAATATTTAAAATAATTTTAAAAATTTTAGGTAAAAAATTATTAAAATTTCATTTTACAAATGATATTAATGAAATTATTAAAAAAAATATTTATATTGAAAATAATAATAATAATTTAATAATTGAACATGATTTAAATATTAATGAAAGTTTTAAATTACAATTAATTGGTGAAAAAAAATTTAATAAAAAATTTTTAAATAATTATTTTATAAATAATAAAATTGAAATTTTAAAAAATTTAATTCAAGAAATTTATAATTTTCAAAAATCAAATAATGAAATTTCAAAAATTTATATAAATTTAATTATATTTTTAATATTAAATGATTCAATAAAAAATAATAAAGATAAAGAATATTGGTTAAAAAATTTAAATTTAAAATTAGATGAAAAGAAAGATGAAAATTTTAAAAATGAAACTTCATTTAATTTAAGTATGGATTATCATTATTCTTCAATTTTTAATGATGATAATAATAATTCTAATAATTCTAATAATTCTAATAATTCTAATAATAATAATGGTAAAAAGAAAGATTCAGAAATTGATGAAATTGATCAATTTTTAAAGAATGATGAAGATGATAATATGGATTTAGATTTAGATGATGATGATGATGATGATGATTTATTTAATGATAAAAGTAAAACATCAGAAAATTTAATAAAATTATTTAAATTTATTCATGAAGAAAAAAATTTATTAAAAATTTTTAAACAATTAAAAAATGAAATTAATCAAAATAATTTATTTTATAAATCAATTAATTTATTAAATGATAAAATTTATGAAGAATTAAATAATTGGCATGTATAAGAAACTATAATATATATATATATATATATACGTATAATATACTATATAAATAATTCACCACTAACTATTCTTGGTTTTATTTCACCAACTTCTTTTGGTTTTGAACGTTTATTAATTGGAGGTGGTAATTTTTTCTTTATTTTTTCAATTTTTAAAGGTTCAAATGATTCATTTATTTCAATATTAATATTTGATGATTCCTCTTTTTGTTCTTCTTTTGGTTGTTCTTGTTGTGGTTGTTGTTCCTTTTTTAAATTTTTAGGTAATCTCCTTTTTGGACCTTTTGACCTATTTTTAGTTACATGATCTAATTTTTTTGAATTTATAGTATCTTTATTTCTTAATTTTGGTTCAGTTGATGCTCTACCTAATTTATTTGAAGTAGATGATGATAATGATGATGATTGATTTAATTGAGGTAAAGTATTTGATTTTAATAATATATTACCTAATTTTTTTTCAAATGATAATTCTTCTGGTTCATGTTTAATATCTTCTTGTTCATGTTCTTTTTCTTTTTCTTGTTCTTGTTCTTGTTGTTGAGTTTTATTCTTATTTAATTTATTTAATTGATTACGTAATTCTTGATTATCTTGTTCTTTATAATTTATATTGTGTTTAATTTCTTTATTATTATTATTACCATTTAATTTTTTTAATTGTTCTTTTAATTCTTGATTATCTTGTTGTTTATAATTTGGTGATTGTTTATTATTATTATTATTATTATTATTCCCATTCAATTTTTTTAATTGATTACGTAATTCTTGAGAATCTTTATCTTGATAATTATTTAAAGATAATTTTTTTTGTGGTTTTATAGGAGGTTGTTGTTTAACTTTATTTAAACCTTGTTGAAATTCTAATTTTGAAGAATCATTAGTAGTAGTAGTAATATTTTGATGTAATGATGGGATATTATTATTATTTTTTAAATTTTGAAATTTTTTTAAAAATTCTTGTTCATCTGTAGTCTTTTTAAATTCTTTTCTTTCAGGTGAATTATTATTACTACTTTTCTTTAAATTTGAAAATTTTAATTTAAATTCTTCTTCTTGTTCATTATTATTATTTTCTTGTGATTCTAAAAATTTTTTTTTAGGTATTAATGGTGGATTTTTTTTTTTAATATCTTTATTATTATCATTATTTAACCATAAATTTTTATTTGATGTTATAAATTTTGAATTTTTTTCAAAATTTGATTGTGGTGTAGAAGTAGTTGATTTCGAAGTTGATAAAGAAGATAACCAATCTGATTTAACGGGTGATTTTGGTGGTGAAACCGATATATTTCCTGAACTTATTGCCGATTGTGGTGTTGAAGTTGTAGATTTTGCAGTTGATAAAGAAGATATCCAATCCGATTTAATTGGAGATTTTGGTGGTGAAGTTGATATATTTCCTGAATTCGTTGTTATTGATTGTGGTGTTGATGTTGTTGATTTTGCTGTAGATAAAGAAGATAACCAGTCTGATTTAAGTGGTCTTTTAGGAGGATAATTATCTGTCTTTGTTTGAATTGTTGAAATTTGTTTTAATTCTTGAGGTTTGGGTATATTTAAAGGTTTTGGCTTTTTATCAATTGTTGTTGTTGTTGCTGTTGTTGACCCAGATTTTATTAATTGTTCAATATCTTTAAATGAACGATGTTCTGGTTCTTTTTTAGTATTACTATTTGAATCAAATATTAGTTTATTACTTTGAATAATTGGTTTGATTGGTTTCTTAGGTGGATTAAATACAGATGATGATGATGATGATTTTGAAGCAACTGGTTTCATTAAATTTATATTTATTTCTTCTTCTTTTTCTTTTTCTATTTGAACTGGTTTGTATTTTCTACTTGGTAAAGATGGTGGATTTGAATCATCAGTATTATATTTTCTAGTTGGTAAAGATGGTGGATTTGAATCATCAGTATTATATCGACTTGGTCGTTGAGGTAAATTAGGTCCTTTTTCATCTTCATCTTCGTCATCAATTCTTTTATTTCTATTGAATTTCAATTCAGGCACATTATAATTTGATCGACTATAATTTAAATTATTTGAAGTTTTTGAAGGTGAAGAATATGATGATGATGATGTTGAATAATTATAATTATTTTTATATTTTGATAATTCATCAATATTTCGTTGTAAATTACGTTGACGTTGTTGATCTTCTTTCAATCTTTCTTGTGATAATTTAGATAAACTAGATAGAAAATCATCTACTTTTCTATCAGATGATGATAAATCCGTCATTTAAAGAGTTAAATATTTAACTAAATGTCTTAAATTAATTGTGTGCCGTTCGTTATAAATTTTTTTTTTGATTTCCACCAAATTGTTTTTTTTTTTTTCTGTTATATTTGAAATCCAAATTGATCAAATTTGTAAATATTGAACTAAAACAAACAAAATTAATTCATTCGCATTTCCTGGAACGATCGATCCACTTCCTTCCTTCCACCCCCGCCACAAAGGATTTCACGCACTACTAATTTAATTTAAGGTTTGGCTTTTTCTCGCCCTGTGGTTCCGGCCAAGTTTTTTAAATCTTAAACAGGCGATTTAAGATTTATCTGATAATAAAAAATTAAAAACAAGAACAAGAACAAGATTTTTAACCTTATTTACAACTAGTATCGTATACGAAGAAATCGATAATTTGTAGGTATCTGTTATTATATAACACCTAATACTCTTTTATACTTTTACATGCTTCGATTGTAAGTTTGATAAATAAAAAATTTTTTTGTTTGCAGCAAGTATATAATTCATTCGAGGTGATTCAAGTACAATATATATTATAAAAACATGGTTAAATGCTTTATTAGACCATGTTACTTCAATAACCAGATCATTTTACTTCATGTGTTACTAGTACTTCCTAGATTTTACTCCAAATATATATTTTTGCATAATAAAGTTATTCCCATATTTTAATTCCTAATTCATTTATATTAAAAAACAGGTATTTAGATAACTTATTTATTCCTTTTTTAAATATTTCCAAATTTTAATTCCTAATTCATTTAATTATATTAAAAGCAAATATATTGATAATTTATTTTACTTATAAAGATTAGATGATCAACAAAAGGGTTATTAACTCGGTCAACCCATTGAATGGTGGTTAGTAAAAAAAAACCGCCGATTTTGCAACTACACATATACAATCGATTCTTGTTTTAATTTGGAAACAAGGTCTTGTTTTGTGAAGCTAGCAAAATTGGTTGAAAGTAAAAAGAGCCTGACCCTGTTTCGTTCTATTCCAAAAAGTTAAAAAAAAAAATGAATCCACGTTAAAACGTGCTAATTATGTGATTATTGGATACTCCTGGATTTTCTATTTCCGAATAAGTAGTTTAAAGAGAATATGTTGTCATACAGAAATTCAAAAATGTTTTGATTTAAAAAAATTTATATGTGTATAATAAACCCAAGATATAAGAATTAATACAATAACTAACGAATTTCAAATTATATAAGTTATTTTTAAACTAGAAAGAGAATAATAATGATTATAAAGATATAAAGTAAAAAATATATATTTTGTTAGCTATCTAACTAATATATCTTCTTTTCAATTTTTTTTTTTTTAATTGTATTATTCATAATCTTGATGATTGCATGAAATAATTATTAGTTTTGAGTTCAATCGAGGGTAAAAGTCTTCTATTTAGTTGGGTTTTTGAAGGTATATATATATATATATATATATATATTTATTGTTGCAAAAAA